>SCDT01000329.1:100383-162165 GCA_004143765.1 Drosophila melanica
TTGCAATTACCCCCCCGCGAATAACAACAAACGTACACGTCCAATTTGATTTTTGTTGCATGGCTTAGCTTGACCCACATTCAAAAATACTTAATGTGCGTTTATTAATTTTTTTTTTATATGCATTTTTATTATGCCTCATTTGAATTTGTTAGTTTCGAAAGATATTCGAAAAGTTTTTCCTTACATCTCGATAGAACAGGTTTTACTCGTATAAAGTTCAGTACAAATTGTTCGTCTGGTATAAATTTGTTTAGTGTATAATTAAATCAAGTATTTAACTAAGAGAAACTCAGGGAAATAAGAGAAAACTATATTCAGTAAGCTGAAAATCCTCAAATAAATATCTACATTTTTATTTGAAAAATCTCAAAATTTTCAAATTGATTTTTCAAACGAAAATTATCGATAAAGCTTAAACTTTTGCTTCCAAAAAATACGACCTACTTAGTCCTTTAGTTCTATAATAGCTATATACATTTTTATGCCTAGCCCGAATTGAATTTTAAACGAAAATAATCGATAAAAATCGATCAAGCTTAATATTTTGCTTCCAAAAAATATAGCACAGCCATCTTTATAATATCTAATTTTTATAGCTTACCCGAATTGAATTAAAAATGATCGATAAATATCGATCAAGCAAAATCTTTTGCTTTCAAAAAATACGACACCTTACAAATAGATTCATTTTTTATAAAATTTAATAATTAATATTTATGGCAAAAATTTATAATTTTTTTTCAATTTTTTTATAATCAAAACCGTAAATTGCAAAAATTTGAATTTTTTTAAGTTCATAAATTACAAATCAAGAAATTTCACAACGGAAAAAACAAACCAAGCAGATCAAAAAAGAAAAACAGGAGCATCAAAAATAAAATAAAATGGAAATCCATTTCTCCCCAAAGAGATGTCAAAATTGAGTGCAATACGAAAAACGATCAACAATTTAACGTAATATAATCTTAAACCGAAAAATTCTTGTACATATATATAAATGTTGCTTCTCCAAAAAGCCAAAAGCAAACAAACGCCGCAAATCTGGCCAAAGGGAAAGTTCAAGAACCCCATGAAAGCGTCAGCGGCAACAACTAGATACATCGACACCAGTCAAATGGGTTGATGGGGAGGTGGTGCGGGGGCAGGGGCAGGGGCAGGCATTGCCTGTCTCACTGTTGAATGGACGCGAACGGCTCCCCCCCTTTTTGCTGCTGAAGAGCGTAAGGGCCAAAAATTTCCTCACCAAAAACGAAAGTGAGTCTTGTCCGCAACCCCTCAGCGCACAATCGAAGGAAAAGTTTTGGTTGTTTTTTTTTTTTTTTTGGTTTTTTGTTGTTGTTGTTGTTTTTTGTTTTTGGCGCAGCACAAGAAAAGCGCAGAGTTCGTTGAACTTGCTGGAAAATCGGAAGCAAAATTCATTTGTTGAAGTTGCCGCAAGTGGAGCCCATGTCTACCCCACATTATAGAAATGCTGCTGTCTGTTGGTGGTTGAAATGTATCTAACACACACACAAACACACATACGCATACACACACGCACATACACACCCGTTTTGTTGTTAAATTGGTTAATTTACGTACGACAACTTTTACGCCTACAAACTTGCATTGAATTTTCGGGTTTTCCTCTGCTGAAAGAAAAAGCTGCTACTTCATTTTTACTATTAGTTTTTTGCTAGTGAAAAATTTATAAAAAAAAAACATTGATTTTAAATTAGAATTTTATACTCCTTGCTTCAATCTAAATCTCAATTATATCAATTGTTCTTATTTCGCATTTTTTGCTTCGCCTTTTAAATGTAAAACTTTTCAAAATTGCCACAAAAAAAATATACTTATCAATTATTTTGTGATTTTTTCGAAAGTTTTGAAATTGTTTTTTATATATACATATATTATGTTAATTATTTTAAAAGGTATTGAATTATCGGATTATCGGATTTGAATCCGAAATTAAAATTAAAATTCAAAACCGAAATTTTGTAATTAAAATATTTTTCATTTATCTACCGAAAACTAAACATCTAAAATGAATTTTTACATAGATAATATCGATCGGATGACAAGCCTGATATGTTTCGTGGAGTTGTTCTTAAACAACTTTTGGCAATTTTCTTGGCAAGAATCAAAGTTAAAAAATGTTAAACGTTAATTTTCGAAAAACTAAAAAAAAATGCTTAAATTTTGGGATTGGGCTGATATAGGTTGTAAAATATGATAAATGTTTCGTTTAGTTAAAGATGGAAAAATGTTACATACTTTGAGGCATACTTTAAAGGCCAAAACGGAATCGATTTGAAGCAAAATGAAAATTTCATCTAAAATAAAATGAAAAAATTTGTGTAAATTATAAATAAATTTTGTTTTGAAAGTTGTAAGCAAATTTTATAAATTGTTGATATTGTAAATTTAAGAAAATTTTTGTAATCCATAATATTATTGAGTTTTTAGTATAAAGTTGTATACTAAATTAATTCAAAGCTGCTGTACAATTTCAGGCAATTTTGATATTCTAACTAAAAAATACTCTGCCTAAAGTTCTGCCCACAAACACACACACACACATACACACACATACAGCTTAACTTTACAAGTGTACAAGTGTATTCAAAAATCAAAATATATCTAATTTTAAAAAATATAAATTTTTTTACATCCCATATTTTGTGAACAGTTGTATTTTTTTTGTTTTTGCTTTTTTTTTATTGATTTGTTTGTATCTTACGCATTAATAAAAATATATATATATCTATTTAGATGTTATTTATAAATATATGTATTATTTTGTAGTCAATGAATTTGTTATCCTTTCGCATTGCTACTACAAGGTTTGTTCAATGTTCGCATTGAAGCAAGCAACAAAATGATTTCGAATAATCAACTAATTTCTGCACTAACCTTAATAATACGAGTGTAAGAAATATTGAAATATTTGCACAAAGTGTTTTTGTGTGTTGTTGGAATAATTTGCAAAACAAAGAAACAATTTAAACTAAATGCAGAAGAAAAAGGAGCAAAATTTGTTTTTTGTTTTTAGCTTTTTTTAAAAGAAAACTTTTCATAAACCCAAAATTTTGTACGTGTAACAAAAGTGGCTGGACCCTTAACTGTGTTGTTTAGTGTTTGTGTGTGTGTTTAAAATAGACATTTTTAGGTATGTTTGCTGTTTGTTTGTCAGTTGATTGTTGCAGTTGTTTTCATTGTTGTTAGTTTTGTTTACTGCGCCGGCGCCGGTTGCGGCTGCGGTGCCAAACGATTCACAAATCCAATTCCACCGCGAATGATCTTGCCAACGGCGGGCGGGGAGCGAGCGGCCAGCGCCTCGAACGTGATGCGCAGCTCGGCGAACGCAGTGCGCGGATACGGATTCCTTCGCGAGCTATAGCGCATGACCAGATAATGGTAGTAGATAATGGGCGTCATCAGACCGGCATGGGACCTGTTCCAAAGGTATAAATATTAAGTAGCTGAATTTTGTGAATTTTATCTTTTTACACGAATTTGTTTACGCGAGTTTTCTACTCTTTTTTTAATTTTCCAGAAAAATATTTTGCAGTCAAAAAGTGTCTTGAAATTAAATTTTATGTTTTAATTTTTAATTTTTAGTATTAATGAACTTTTGTTATCATTTTCTTTTTGTTTATAACTTTAACAATTAAACTTTTTACAGTTCTCTCTTTTAATTGTTATATATGATATATTGAAGTTGTTTTCCTTTCCTCCGATATGTTAGCCTATAGCCTTGTCGCTTTTTATGTGTTCTTAATTATGCCTCATATAATTTTATCTTATCTATTTGATTTGCCGTAAGGCATTGAACCTTAAGTAATCCGAAATAATACTCACATAAAGGTCAGCACAATGGCGTACGGCATAATGAAAATCTCACAGAATGCGGTTGCCTTCAATATGTTGGCCGCCTGGAACTCGACAATTGAGATGATGAAGCGTGCGCCCCACCAGGAGTTCTGACCAATCAACTACAAGAAAATGGAATACATTAATATATATAAATTTAGAACTATAATAATTGAAGATTTTGTATACGAACATCCAACAATTTGAGCGAATAGCTGGACGCATGCAGCAGCGAGTAGAGCGCAACGGGGATGAGCACCAGCAGCGTGGGACGAATGCTAAAGAAGATCAGCGAGTACATCATATAATGACAGGAGTCTTCGGCAAAGAGGCGCGCCAGAAACTCGCGACTGAACGAGAACGTCGGCAGGCGCTGATGCAAACGCAGCGCCGAAATGGCGGCATTCGCCAGCAGCACCTTGTTGAAGGAGCTCTGCTGTGAACTGGAATCGAAAAAAAAAAGGTTGGTTAATATAATATAGTTACACAATATATAATAGCATCAAGTTGAAGAAACCACAATTTGTGTGTAGATTTTTATTTGATTCGCCAGCTTAAAGCTAACCGCAAATCAAACAAAACTCGAGTTTTTAAGCATCGCCTTTCTATGCGCTTCTCAAAACCTTGAATAAGCCTTGCTGAACTGGAATAAACATATTATTTATATAATATACTCACGTGAATATGGGCAAAACATAGCTGATGGTAAAGAAGATGACGAGCAAGCGCAACGCCCAAAGCGCCGAATCGATGAGATTTGTTTGGAAATGCTGCAGCAATTTCGGTATTGCACCTTGTGTTGTCTGCTGCTGCTGCTGCTGTTGCTGCTGCTGTTGCTGTTGCTGCTGTCCCTGTTGCGCTTGTGATGTGGTCGATGAGCTCGGCTGTGCATCGCCCTGGGCGCTGTCAGTGCTCGGCGGTTGCTGCTCGGTTGTCGCACTCATGTTTGTTGTATTCGTTTAGTACTCCGTCTGCAAGTGAATTATCAAAAACAAAAAAACTGTATAAAATACCATTAGACACCTTATCACTGGGCAATTCTTATCAAAGCGTCGCTAATCGTCGGCCTGATAAACAGTTACCACGACTATGTCTGTGTATTTGTGTGCCCAATATACGAAAAATAAAAAAAGAAAACCAGGAATTTATACGGATAACCGAAAAAATTTCTAAATAGATGAAAACGTATATTTGAAGTATTTTGCCTGGCTATAAAATTGTGTGTACGAATATTTAGCTGCCAGCTATTATTTATAATTATTTTGTCTACATTTGGAGCGTGCATTGTCATTATTAATAGTACATATGGCGAACAATGCGAGGGTGGTTTAAAAAGTAACGAAAAATGTAGTCAATGTAAATTTAAAACATTTCTAGCCCAAGTCTTGATTTGGGGTAGTAATAAATCGAGAGCGTATAGAAGTAGTTATTAACAACCCAATTAAAAGATGATTGATTTGATTTTTATCTTGATTATATATGATCGCCTGATAAATTCTTTCTAAAATTAATTTTGAAATTTTGGCATATACTTTTTTGGTTCAAAATTTGCGTCCGAAAATAAATAATATAAAAACAATTGGTTGTAAATAAAGTTTTTGTGTAAAAATTTCGTTGCAGTATTTTTTAAAGAATTACAGCAAGGGTATTTTATATTCGGCACTGTTATTTTTATTTGAATTTAATTGAAATTTACATAGAGACAGAGACATTTATTGTGTCGTAAAAACAAAAGTAAAAAACCAGTTAAATGGAAAGTTGCACACACACACACACACACACACACATACACACACTTTGTCGAAGGCGTTGCCAAAGAAGCGTTTATGTTCAAGTTGGGATTGTAAGTGAGTAGTGTAAAGTGGAGGCAGATAACCTGAATGCAATTATGGCCAAGTTTTGCAAAAAGCAACAAAATGTCAACTGAAACTTGTCCAGTTACATATGTGCACATATATATATCTCTTTATACATATATACTTATGTGTAAACAAACGATATTAAAGAAAGATCTGACGAAAGTGTTTCAAGAATTTTATAGCTTTTCTTATGATTTACGAAAGCCACGTAGAAATGTTTTAAATGAAAATTAACGAGGCACAGCAATTAAATGTGCTCTTCACGAAATTTCGAAAACATTTAAACACAAATAAAGATTACTTTACGCGTTTCCAGCTAAACCTCAGCGATGTACAAAACGAACTGAGGAGATGCCAGGTTACTGGCGAAGTAACCACAATGTGCATGTTGTTACGACATCGCCGTCAAAATAACAACACACACACGCACACACACAACCAAAACGTATTGGCCAAACAGGTGGCAGACACACAGAGCAAGAGAGAGAGAGAGATAGAGAGAGAGCGAGTGCGAGGGAGAGTGCAAAGAAAAGTGCGACGGCGTAACGTGGGCAGGAAACTAGCCTGAAAACTGGCGGAAAAATGTTGTAATAAACAGTGCTGTTAATTTAGCTTTTTTAGCCGCAAAAATTGGTACCTTAAAATACAATTAAAAAATTAATTTCTAAGGGGTTGGTTAGCGAAATATTCAATTGAACTGATTTCGATTTTTAACTGTTTTTGGGTTCATAAATTACTTGTAGATTTTAAAAATATTCAATTTCAGTTTCCAGTCTTGGCGGTTTAAACATAGTCTTAACTATTGCTGGTGAAAGTAAAGTCAGGTAAACTTAATTTTTCGGACAAAAATATGTTTAAGCAAATATACCGCTATTCGTGGAATCTCCGAATTACCGACATTGCTTTTTAACGTAAATTTATCTTTTTTCTTTCACAACATTTTTTTAAAGTCGTTACTCTTTTTTTTTAGCTCTTTCTTTTTTATAAATTATTTGCCTTCAATAACTAGCTTTTTTCTCCCTATTAACAACTTGGCAGCACTGTTGACAATGCACAGGTGGTAGGAAAAAATTATTGACAGCACTTGGTCATTAGCGACACTTATTCTGTATGCACTTTAGTGGGCCGGGAGCCAATATTGATTTTGAGGCAAATGATGTCCTTTTTGATAAAAAACTGGGTCAAGTTGTGCGCGTAAACTAATTGTTCATTTGATATGCGCATTTTAGAATGATTGAAATTGAGTTGAAGTTTTGGTGGTTGAATCCAGCTGAACACGATGAAATCTATGTAAATATGATTAAATGACGTGACGTCATTACGTTTTGGACCACGAGGAACACGTCAGTGGCATACGCACAAAATTGGAGAACAAGGTGCGCGCTCTTATTATGTGTGTGTGTGTGTGTGTGTGTGCCGTGTGTGATATTTCATTGCGCTGATTGGCATTGTTGAACTCTTTAGACCCTCTGAAGTGTACATTAAGTGACACAGCAGAAATTAGAGTTCAGAGAGTGTTCCAAAGTGCACTTTTTTACATTTATTGTCTGCGCAGGGCTCTGAGAAAACACACAAAACGAAGCCTCAAATTGGTTACTTCCGTTTTTTTCAATTTTTTTTTTTTTTGGGCAACACGTAGCAACAGCCGGCAAAGCAAATTTGAGGCAACACTGGCTACAGCGACCCGTATATTTGGCTGCTGGCTGCACATAAATAAATGTGTGGCCATTACGGGTAAATTAGGTTATTAAGCATTGCAGGCGCACTTTTCTTCTTTTTGGATCTGTAGCCCTCCCTCTCCGCCCACCGACGAGACAAAGTAAGCAACCGATGTTAACCGCGAATAGTGCAGCTGCACTTTTTGAACAGATTGCAGATTTTGGAAAAAACGTTTATATTGTTCTTGTATGCACTCGTAGTTTGAAAATACGTAAACTTACCCCGCAAATAAGCAGCGAATGAGCAACGTTCTTTTACTGTACGAAATTAAATTAAAAAAATAAATGTCGACACGGACTTGTGATTGTATGACTATCGATAATTTTCTTGATGCTCTACTGGGCACACGTATCGATAATTTGCTGGTATATACACCGATTGTACCTATCTGGCAGCTCACAACCAGTGTGTGCACACGCTGTATATTTGACCCAACCGCATTGTTTTTATTATTACCTCTATATTAATGGCTCCAGGATTTCTAAAATTATAGCCATGGATGACATAGCCAACGATGATATAACATTACCTGCGGATACATTAGCGATTCTTAATGAATTCCTTGCGGAACGCTCAAAGCGCGAGCAGGATGAAGAGGAGCGCGTGATTAATAAAACCGGCAAAGATGCACTGTTCGAAGAGGATTGGGTAAAGGATACAATTGCAAAGTTGCCTATTGTAATGCTCATGATTTACATCTTTTTTAGCAACTAAGCCAATTTTGGTACAGTGACCGAACAAAACGTGCAATAGGCGCGGCTGTGGCCAAACTTGTCAAGGAACAAAGCAGCTCGGATTATCGCATAGCTTTGTTATCCTGTCCCTCGTTGTATGCCACAATCAAAGATGTGCATGAGCATGGTATTTACAATTCGGAGTGTGGGTTAGCAGTTTTACTTCATAATAATGTTACTTTCAGTTAAAATATTTGAGTACGATCGAAGATTCGCCGCCTACGGCTCGGATTTTGTGCACTACGATTTCAATGAAGCGGACAGCAGCAATGATTATCTCCTGGAGCACCACAAATGCTATGATTTAATAATTGCAGATCCGCCGTTCCTCTCTAAGGAGTGCATAACCAAGATGTCCAAGATAATAATCAACTTACAACGCCACAGCAGCGAGTCCAAGCTGGTGTTCTGTTCCGGCGAAGTAGTCGAACCTTGGCTGGTCGCATGTTTACCGCTGCATAAGTGCAGCTTTCAGCCGGAGCATGAACGGAATTTGGGCAACGAGTTTGTTAGTTATGCAAACTTTAATTTTGACCATTATATTGAGAATAAATAGCGAATGCTTGGTTCGTACATCTGAGTCTGTAAACAGTTAATTGCATTGAATGAAGTGTATGTGTGGGTTTATATGTTTGGTGCTTATTTCGCTGTTGCATCCGCGTCCTTGCGCTGTTGCACCAGTTCACGTAGACCATCCTCCTGATCCTTTAAAGATTTTTGCAGAAATTCCTTCTTCTTTTCAAGCAATTCGATTGCCTTATCACATTTATCCTGCTTACTCTTTAGCTCATCTCGCATATTCTGTACATCAGTCAACAGAAACATGCGTCCAACCGACAGATAGACCCTAAAATATTTATTTTTGTTACATTCTTATTAACAGTTCTCTCTCAGCCTTACCTTGTGTCATCTGTTAAATTGCTGGTACCCTTCTCGGTGAGCGTATATTTGTGTTTACCCTTCTTGACCATGTCGCATTTCATGTCAATCATGTTGATCTTTTTCGTGGTATCCAATGTGTTTACATGTAAATCATTAAATGCCTGTTTTGGGGTTGGGTTAGGAACAGATGAGTGTTTTTTTCTTGCATGCACCACGCGCTGTCAAACGGTATTGGTCGTATTTGACCTATAGAGCTACTTACCTTTTTCAGTTCCATATCCATTAGCGCCATTTTGTATTGAAGCTTTAAACTGTGGTTCAATTATAAGTTTTACTATTGCTTTTATGAGCTAAATCTACTAAACTTGAAACACCTGCGTATAGCTTGAGGTTTTCATAGATAAATAATTTGTGATTGAGGTGGTTGGCCGATAGTCAATTTTCTTTAGGCGATATTTTTTGTTGCAAAACTAAATTTTTATACAACTCTTAAAAAAATATATTATATTTTATTTTTCTTGTTGTTTTAGTTTATAAGTTCATAATCGGCAAAACGTTTTTGAATACCTACGAATCTGTAACATATATCGAGGGTTTTGCAGATAATTAATGGATTAAGGTGGTCGGGCGATACATAATCGTATTCAGATATTCTTTTGTTGCAAAACTGAATGTTTAACATACATACATATACAAATGTTTAAAATAATTTAATTTTAGTATGCTTATTAGTTTTAATAAATGTAGCTTGACAGAATATTATGGATATTTCTCGACCCTTTGATTTTCTTGCTATATATAGCAAGTAGAGTTGTTCATGGTAGTTCAAGAAGCAGTTGGTTCAATTATTCAACTTTTCTCCTTTGGTAAACGCACTTACCACTGTTGGTTTTATACCCATTACCGGTATCAATTAAAAAAAGTTAAAGTTACATCAATAAATGGATTTATATATATCATAAATATATAAATATTAAATAATTTGTTCCTTTAGTAAAGTGAGTTGTTCAACCGAACTTGTTCGATTGAACAATGTGTTACAACTCTAATAGCAAGAACATTGTGTATTTATTTGATTTGAATACTGAAAGTTATGGCATTGGCGTCTTTATTCGCTTTATACAAGTGTAAAAACTGGCAAGGATCACAAAAGGATTGCGCTTCTTGAAGTGTATTAAAACTCGGACAAATTGGCATTTGTGGATGCATTAAACAGACGGAAGCAAACTGCGATGGAGCACAACAAAACTTCATGCGTATATAAACAACCCTTGGTTAGCGATATTGATCTTGGTGTTGTCAAAATAGAGCCGGAAGCAGGGTCTGAGTTTGATATAATTGAGAAGGTGGACATGCGCTGGGAGCAGACACAGCAAAAGGCGCGGCAGCATCCAAAACCGTGAGCACCCTCAGTTTAAATTTGTTACCAAATCTAAATGATTACCGCATATTTTACAGATTCCATAGAGGTAAGCCCCTACTGCTAAAGCAAAACCGATAAGAAAAAAGCCTTATCCAGAGAAAAGTGTAATAAATTTACAATTCGGAAGACGTTCCTAATTTTTTGGTTTGTTTTTTTTTTAATTTTTTACATTTTTAAGTTCCGTTTCCCCCACAATTAATCGGTCTCAATTCTTTATGTGCAGGGCAAAGAATGGTGAATTGGCGGGAAGCCGAAGTCAACTATCTGATTGATTTGGTCAAGAGCAATGCTTATGTTTGGAATAGTTCTGTGCCGGACTTTAAGAAGAAACACAAAAAAGCACAGTTTTGGGAGCTGGCCGCTGACAAAATTAATTCTACATTATATCCAAGGACGCCATTTACACGAAGTATTTGCTTTTGTTTTTAAATACGTTATTTTTTTACTCAATTTAAAATTGTATTTGTGTTAGATGATTGTTTCAAGAAATGGAACAATTTACGCACGTATTACCAAGCGGACATGAAGTCCGTTAAGGTAAAGAATAACGGTGGCATTTCGGACGCTGAAGACAATGTGGGCGCAGGAGGCGGTTGGAAATACAGTTCGAAAATGAGCTTTTTAATTGGTTCCCGTCTGCCGGCGGTATCCGTAAACACATTCAACAATAGCGATCATTCCGTAACTATACATTTTGGGTCGCCTGTTAAATACACTTCATTAACTTGACTTTTATTTTTAGGTTTTTGATACGACCACCAGCTTATCGGACTCAAATGGAGAATCCGAAATGGAATTGTGCGAACCCAGCGTATTGCTGGAGCTTCCAATTCAAGAAACGCAAGATAATGATTGCAGTCAATCAAATGCCAATTTGGATGATTTGAATCAATCCCTGCCTGACTCGCCACCGGCTAAACGTAAAAAAGATACATCGGAAAACCACTTGAATCGATTATCTGGCGCCAAATTATTTAAGGAAGAGACATCGCCGTCTTTTTTTTTCAGTCAATATGTGGGTCAGTGCCTGGATAAGCTCGATCCCGATCTCAACTTGGAAGCAAGGGAAAAAATCAGCGAAATTTTATTTAAATACGAAAGAGCACAATTGAAGCGACAATAGACTGAAATTAAAATTGTGTGTAATATTATTTATTAAGTGCATCTATTTACACTTATATACATGTAATTTGCCAAAAATCATAGACTTACCTCATAATTGCAATATAATGTAGGTTAATTAGCAAAAGCTTTATGTTTTTCCAGTGCATATTTTTGTAAATAATTTATTTAAGTCAAAATATGCATGTTGTCATTAAATTTAAAGTTAGATAAGAACCAATACTGAATTCTTTTAAGTTTTGTTTGTGTTAGCTCCCGACTCTTAAAGGGATTAACCTACATTCGCGCCGTGAAGCCGGCCAACTGCTCGATGGTCCGCACAGTAAGCTGACAGCAGTCCGATTTGTTCATTTGCTTTGGAGCATGGAACGTTGGCACAACAAGCTCGCCGTTGTTACGGGCGCCAGTGGTGGAATTGGGGCGGCCTGTGCCCGCGCCATGATTGGCGCTGGATTGCGTGTCGTTGGCCTGGCGCGTCGCGAGGCCAAGCTCAAGGAGCTGCGCGATAGTTTGCCCAGTGAATTGCAGCAAAAGTTTATACCAAGGCGCTGTGATGTCTCCAAGGAGGAGCAGGTGCAGAGCGCATTCGATTGGATCGAACGTGAGCTGGAGGGCCCCGATGTGCTCCTGAACAATGCGGGCATTACACGCGAAACGGAACTGGTGACGCCGGGCAATACGCAAAAGCTGCGCGAGGTCATCGACACCAATGTCATGGGCGTCATTTGGTGCACCCGGGCCGCATTCAACAACATGCTGAAACGCGATGTCGAGGGTCATGTGCTGATAATCAACAGTATTGCGGGCCAGCAGGTATTAAATTTTATCGATGTGTTGCCCTCGTTCAACATATATCCGGCGACCAAGTTTGCCATTACGGCTATAACGGAAACATACCGTCAGGAGTTTCAGCTGCACAAGAGCAAGGTGCGCGTGACAGGAATTTGCCCAGGAGCGGTCAATACAAACATATTTCCGGAGGAAATACATTTCTATGTCAAGGATATGGTTCGATTGGAGCCCTCGAACATAGCCGATGCGGTGATTTATGCATTACGCACGCCGCCACATGTACAGGTGAAGTATTCACCTTTATGCCATTTGGAGATCAAAACTCTAATTATCCGGTTTGCAGATACACGAGATGACTATAAAACCGATGGGCGAGCTCTTCTGAGCTTAAACTTGAAATTTGGTTTATAAAATTATAAAGAAGTATCTACAACATGTAATAAACTGTGTGCCGAGCAAGCTGTCTATTCAACTGCACCGACGGCTGTGGCCTTTAGGGCGTCCAGTCGCTGGCGCAGCACCTGCTCGTCGAGCTTGTGCATGCAGAGAAACTGTCCGTTAAGGAACAGTACGGGTATATCGTACCGAAAGAGTCGTAAATAGCGCACATTCTCTTTGCGATCGATGAAGACCTTCTTCAATTCGAATTCACCCGCAAAGTTCTTATCCAGCTGGGCCACCAGCTTATCACACAACGGACACGGTTCCTTCGTATAGAGCGTCAACTGTGGCAAGCCTTCGGGTAGATTAGATTCGGGTATGCTATAATTACGCAGAATCAAATTAGATATCAAATCAATTAGCAGCTGTATCTGGACTCACATTTTCTCCAGCACCATGAACACACAGCGACCGTCTCCAGATTCCATGATCACACAGCCGAGGCTGCCAGCGGGCAGGGCATGGACGGTGTGAGTCAATAAATGGCTGGCGGTCATTTGTTGAACATCATGGGTGTGCACATTGTTCATATTCAGATTGGCTAGCAGGCGCAGCTGTCCCTTTAGCTCCTTGTTAATGACCAGCTGCCAGCTGTGCACGTCTTCCAGTTGAACTGGTTGACTCCCATTTAGGCGATAAATTGCATGATCATTGTCCTGTTCAATTAGGAATTCGCGCACCAACGCCAGTGGCTGTAATTGCAGACGCTCGGCCGTCTGGGCCGTGGTCAGTGCAAGGGCTGCGGCGCTGGGACACTCAATTGTTTTCGCCTCCTGCGGCATATCCTTTAAGGATTTCCGGGTAGTTGACGTCCGATTTTCGGTGATCAGTTCGTCAGGCAGAATATCCTGCTCTTGCTGTTGGATGTTCGATCGTGTATCACTCAATATGATCCAGCCATCGGTATCCTTCTGCAGGCACTCCAGCGACATTCGCAGACCGCTCACGGAACACGCCTCGTTCTGGATGGCATGCGTTTGACAGCTCTTCAAGCCCAGGTTTTTGACCACGCTGCTGAGTGCATCTGTGTTCACCACATTGCTGGAGCTGCACACAATTACCTTCTTGAATTCATCCCGCGGCACGGAGGTGCGTTTAACCAGCTCGTCTATCACCATGCCAGCCAATTGGCCCTCTTTCCGGGCATATTCTTTGGAGTTGGGCGTACGCACCGCTGCTGCTATAACTACCGCATGGTGATTCGTTTTTAGGCTGTAGTTACGCATCGACTGCCGTATGCTGTAATTACTTAATTATTATATAATTGCAAATGCATCATATTTGATTGAGAATTTACATATTTAGCCATTGAGCGCGGAATATTGCGGGCATATTTCGGCACACAGTTGATTTGATGTTATTGTTGTGATTGGTGTTGTTGTAGACTCGAAATTTTGATGTCGATAACACAAACACACAAACAGCTGTCAAAGCTAGCTACGAGCGCACGATTCGGAGAGTCGCTGGTTGGGCATTGTGACGTCACAATATCGCAGTAACGACAATTTTGTGAACTTGACTTGAACTTGGAAAAATTTATACAAATATTTTTTCTATGTGCAATTCAAATTAATTTTATAACATTTTGGTTTCGGGTATAAAAGATCATGTTAAATTACTTTTGTATCTGATCAAAATCATTTTTGGTGACCAAAGTGATTAAAGCTTAAGGCAGTTCAAATTTCGATAACACATTCAAGTAAGAGAATGAGCGGTTGCTGTTGACAGCTGTTTTTTCTCTCTCTCTCTCTCTCTCTCTGTCTTTCTCTCACTTTCTGTCTGTCTCTGCTTTGGCAATAATAAACGAAACGGAGAAAGTTGTTTTCAATTTATAACGATAAGTTTCGGCAACAACAGCAATAAAGAAACGTAAGGCAGAAACAAAAAAAAAAAAAAAAAAAAATTACAATAAGCAATACCAGCCAGCAGCTGTTAAAGTTGTGTGAAAGACGGCTAAACAGCGAAACATTTATAAAACTCAAATGGAATTGACCTTCAAAAAGGCACGATTGGGGACTAGTGCAAACACAGCTGCCGCTGGCGATGCTGGCGACGATTGCGGCAATGAGGCGGACGGCTATGATGCTGATGCCAGTGGATATGGCTGGTGGGCGCTACCGGAGCCAGCACTTTTGCAGATCTTTGGCCGTCTGTGTGTTAATGATCTGCTGCAGGCGGGCCTAACCTGCCGGCGTTGGAATTGCATATCCAACGATGATTTGCTGTGGCGCCACAAATTTCAGCAACACTTTCGCGCCTCGCCGAGCATTCCGCTCAAGCCGGGCGCCAGCAGCTGGCGTGCCGAATATCAGCGTCTCAGCACCCAGATCCCGTTTGTCCAGGCGCAGCGTCTGGAGCCGAGCAGCGAGCACAATCATGGGCATACGCATCAGGTGCTGCACGTGAGCTTTGCCCACAATGGCGAAATGTTTGCCACCTGCTCCAAGGATGGCTATGTGATCATCTGGAACGCACAACATCCGTGCACAGGTGAGCAGTTGGAGCAGCCAACCAATCAACAAATATTCCCGCATTTTCACCATTGCAGAAAAGTATGCGCACAATATGAAACAGTTTAGCTGGAAATATACGCAGTACTCGCAGTTCAATCAGAGCGACACGCTCCTTCTGGTCTCCGGCGTACATTTTGGTACGCCGCAGAGTACGTCCGGCGAGATAGCCGTCTTTTATCTGGATGCACACGAATCATATTTACGGTGCCGGGTCGTCAATCGGCCGTACGATATCTTTGGCACCTGGTTCAGCGATCAGTATCTGCTATCCGGTGATCTGCATTGGCTGGCGCACCTGGTCAGCACCTCGGTGCTTTGGCTGAACAAGGCGAACCAGGAGATCGCCTCGGAGCATGTGCCGGTGATGAGTCAGCTGTACAAGTTCTACAATCGGAACGCGAGCTCCGTGCGCGCCATTATGGTGGCCCGGTGTCCGTGGCTGGACGAAAGCAATGATCCGCTGCCGCAACGGATCACATCTCTCAGTGAGGAACAGCAGCGACAGCAACAAGATCAACAAGAGCAACAGCAGCAGCCATCCACATCCACAGCCTCATCGGCATCGCTGGCCAGCGGCAATCCGCTGTCGCATGCGGCCAGCCTGCGAAGGACGCGCAGCGCCACGCCCGAGGATAACTACTTGCCAGACATAAGCGAGCACAGTCAGGTGCGGCGATCGCGTGCCCGTCCCGGCCACACATCGGATGCGACCATTCACTATCTGGAGGAGTATCGGCGAGCGGCGGCTGCGGCCAGCGAGGACGATCACGAGGAGCTGGACACCGAGGAGGAGGAGTACGAATCGTGCCCGGATGATCACACCGAATGCGACGAAATGGAGAGCAGCGTGCCCAAGTATCTGATTTTTTCAACGGGTTCGAAAACGTTTACGCCCCATCAAATTGGTATCAAGCGCATACGCGACGTTAACTTCCCCAAGAAACTGGAGCCGGGTCCGACGCTCAAGGAGCGCATCGCCGCGAGGCGGGCCGCCGAGCAGCAGCAACAGCAGCAGCCGCGCAACGATCCCGACTGGTGGGATTATGAGTCTGTCAAGGATCGTTTCGATCAGGTGGACAAGGTGATCGATCTACATGGCCACATCATCGGGATGGCCCTCAGTCCCGATCATCGGTATTTGTATGTCAATACGCGACCATGGCCGAAGAACTATAACATCACCAATCCACTGGAGCCGCCGCCGATCGCCCAAGAGATCGATATACATGTCATCGATCTGATGACCCTGCGCCGTGTCGGCAATATGCTGCGCGCCCATAAGGCCTACACGCCCAGCACCGAGTGCTTCTTCATATTCCTCGATGTGTGCGAGGAGTACGTGGCCAGCGGTGCCGAGGATCAGCACGCGTATCTGTGGGATCGCTATTACGGCATCAGTCTGGCCAAGTTCAGGCACACGGATGTGGTTAATAGCGTTGCATTTAATCCGAAAGACTCGCAGATGCTGGTCACAACCAGCGACGATTACACCATCAAGGTGAGCTCATCTGTTATCTCCGTTATCGGTTATCTCTCTAATCTTATCTGTTGCTTTGCTCAGGTTTGGCGCTCTCGTGCCCAGGCAAAGGCATATAATATTCCGCTCAATGTCAGCGAATCCTTTGAGCTGAAGCCCAAAAACTGAGACACTTCTTGCACCCGCACACCTGTCCGTACCTGCTGCACACACATCTTTATATATATATATTACGATGAACTGCCCGTTTTGGTGTTAGCTTTGGAATGAGAGAGTTTGCAAATTGTTTCGTGTTTGTTAAAATGTTACATCTAATTCGAATTTATTTATTTTTTTTGGTTATGTTGTTGATGGGGTTTCATTTCGCTAGAGCGATGGTTTCACTGTCGTTTCGTAATCTGGGCGTGGCGCAGAGATTTCCTCCCCGGCGCTTGCTATGGCTGAATCCGATGTGGTTTGATCCGGTTCCGATTGCGCCTCGCCGGATGTGGAAGGCTGATCCGAGGAGGAGTCGCCGCTGCTCGGTGGCTTTCTGTTCTTCTTGCGCTTCTCGGGATGGCCAAAGCAATGCTCACATTCGTCATCATCATCCGAGGAGCTTTCCCCGAAGGCCAATGGTTTCCGGTAGATGCAGCAGCCTAAGGAGAGCGCACAATCACTAATCACTAATCATTCGTGACTCATGCACTTACACTTGGATTTCATGCGATTCATGTGCTCGTTGTCGATGACACCATCGTGGAAGACGACCCGGCGTTCTTCTCGCGGCTGCTCCAGGCGCAGCATCAGTGTGGGCGCACTTTGGCTGGCTTCAGCTTGTTTGCCGCTGTCTGTGTTATCCAGTGTTTCGGTTTTAGTCGCATCGGCATTGTTGCTTCTTGGCATTTGAGCCATTTTCAAGAATATATATAAACAATGTAATGCAACGGATCAGCTGCAACTGTGCTTAATTTTCCAGTTTTGATTCGGGCTATCGATAACACAATTTGCTCTGGTTGCGCACTTGACGCACAAAATGCCCCCACAGAAATTATCGCAACGTGTGGCAACGCTACGCTCAAACGTCAGATCACAGCTGTCAGTCGTGTCCTAGCTAAAATGGCTGCAATTGTGCGATATAATTTGTTAACAAAACCGCAATTTGGTAATTAAACACAAGTGTTTTTGTTTGTAAACTTAGTCGAGTATGCTTAACAATATGATTGGTTAGCCGGTGACGTTGGCTGGCGTGCTCTATAAAGCACAGCCACCTGGCAAAGCATAAATTTTCCCTTGCAAACAAATTATGTAATTTTTGCGCACAACCAAAACAAAAACTGACACACTGCGCATACAATATCGATTTAAATTTAAATTGCATTATTTACAGCTGCGTCGCTCCAGCTGCGGCTACAGAGCACCCAGGCGCCGCCACCAGGCACTCCGCCGCCACAAACAAAAACCAAATTCGGTCCCTTGGCCGATGAGGATCGCATCTTCACCAATCTTTATGGACGCCACGATTGGCGTTTACGGGGCGCACAGAAGCGCGGCGATTGGTACAAGACCAAGGAGATTGTGCTTAAGGGTCCCGACTGGATAATTAATGAGATCAAGACCTCCGGACTGCGTGGACGTGGCGGCGCTGGTTTTCCCAGCGGCATGAAATGGTCCTTCATGAACAAACCGGGCGATGGTCGTCCCAAGTATCTGGTGGTCAACGCCGACGAGGGTAAGTGCCTCGGATTTTAAAGAATTCCAAGCCAATTTAATGTGTTCTTGCTTTCACAGGCGAACCAGGCACATGCAAGGATCGTGAAATTATGCGCCACGATCCACACAAGCTGGTGGAGGGCTGTCTGATTGCCGGCCGTGCCATGGGCGCCCAGGCCGCGTACATTTATATACGCGGCGAATTCTACAACGAGGCTTCCAACATGCAGCTGGCAATTGCCGAGGCCTATCAGGCGGGTCTCATTGGCAAGGATGCCTGCGGCAGCGGCTATAACTTTGATGTATTCATGCATCGTGGCGCTGGCGCCTACATTTGCGGCGAGGAGACCGCGCTGATCGAATCGCTGGAGGGCAAGCAGGGCAAGCCGCGCTTGAAGCCGCCATTCCCCGCCGATGTGGGCCTCTTTGGCTGCCCAACCACAGTGACAAATGTGGAGACGGTTGCGGTGGCGCCAACCATTTGCCGTCGCGGTGGCAACTGGTTTGCCAGCTTTGGACGCACCCGTAACTCAGGCACCAAGCTATTTAACATCTCGGGGCATGTGAACACGCCATGCACGGTCGAGGAGGAGATGTCCATACCGCTGAAGGAGCTCATTGAGCGCCACTGTGGCGGCGTCATTGGCGGTTGGGATAACCTATTGGGTGTCATACCCGGCGGCTCGTCCACGCCCATCATACCGAAGAAGGTGTGCGATGATGTGATCATGGATTTTGATGGATTAATTGCGGCCCAAACTTCGCTGGGTACAGCTGCGATCATTGTGATGGACAAGTCTACGGACGTGATCAAGGCCATTGCGCGTCTGATCTCGTTCTACAAGCACGAGAGCTGCGGACAGTGCACGCCATGCCGCGAGGGCATTGGCTGGATGAACAAGATTATGACACGGTGAGCTATTTATCGATAAATATCGGTTTTTGATATTTTTAAGAAGCAAACCATACGCAGATTATATTTATTTCATGTTGTCTATTTTCCTAAAATCGATAAATATCGATATCCTTTAGCATATCGTGTTTATCAAACGAAAATCTAGTTTGCTGCAATTTATCGATACGTTTTAGAATAGTGATAATTACCGGTTTTTGGATGCTCATGTTGTATATTGTTTTCTCGGCAGCTTCGTCAAGGGCGATGCCCAACCCGCTGAGATTGATATGTTGTGGGAGATATCGAAACAGATCGAGGGACACACGATTTGCGCCTTGGGCGACGGTGCCGCCTGGCCAGTGCAGGGACTTATACGTCACTTCAGGCCCGAGATCGAGAAGCGGATGCAGCAGCATGCGCAGCAGACAAAGCGCGCGAGCAATTAATTAATAACGTTGTATAGCTAATTTTATTTGATTTGATTTAACCGCGCATCATTTATGCAAATAAACTGTAATGTTCTCCAATTAATAATGTCAACGTATTTAAAATTAATTGTTATTCAATTTAAATTTAAGCCTTGTATGTGTTTAACGACAGCGTCTATGTCCTCCTTAACGGGCGTCTCATACTTGGGCGGAAAACTGCACAGACTGAGAGGGCCGCCAATTTGCGCCTCCACACCCGGATAATCCTCACAGCGGGCCGGAATGAATTGATATCTGTATACGAATATATTTGTATATATATAGTGAACTTACAATTATTTGCAATGTGCACTTACTCTTTGGTTGAAACGAACTGCAACAGCAGCAATATCAGCATTAGCACCAGGGCTAGACAACGCATGAAATAATTCAAAAACATTCTTAATTGTAATATTTTTTTCTGCTTGCTTCCGATTTCGCGTTTGATCGTCGACTAACTTTATCTGCCAGCTGAGAACACATCAAAGTCCATGTTATGCAAATATGCAATATTCGGAATTTTTGCACATATAATTAACTGTTTAATGGCCATATATGAATAATTACTCCAACGGAATTCCATACTCATCCCGCCTTACAGCACGATTGAGAGATCTTAAGGTTACATTGGCACTACAAAAGAGCGCGGTTTAAAAAACAGTGTGACGTCATAATTTCAATTTGCAATTTGCTTACAAAGCTTGGATATTTTTTTCGTTAGGAGTTTAATTTTCGTTATTTTCAAAATTCGAAATATTCGAAATCGTGCCATAAAAATGTTTAGAGTGCAGAATTCTATGCATTACCTGTTGCTCTCTTAATCGTGACATTGCACGCGCATCAACAAAGACACAAACGATCAATTATGATTTATCGTTGATCGAGCAGCGATTAATTCAGTGCCGTAAATAAAAACAAGCGGTAAATAGTAGCATATTTATAGCATTTATAGAATCTCATTTGGTTTTTGTGAAATTTTAGTTGAGTACAAAATAATAATGCTTAAAGTATGTAAACATAATTTTAATTTAATTATAAGAGAACACATTTGACTATTGTTGACCTATGTATGTATGTCAAGAAGTTTTTGTGGTTGTTTTTAATTTGACAATTTTAATATAATGTTAAGGCAACTAACAGCGTCGGTCAGTTAACAGCTGTTAAATGCTGCTTTGACAAAAGTCTTGACAGTTATCCAGTTAATTAGTTTAATAAGAGCGCTCTTCGCTTATTGTTAGTTGTGTTTCCACAAAGTGTTCTCGTTCGGTTATTAAATCAATCTACGCGGAATAGAACGTTAACTATAAATGTGTTAAGTTACATATGTATACTATATATGTTTATTGAAAGTTACATTCAAAGGATATACAGAAATTAGAAACCAGGTAAGTGAAACGAAAGAAGTTCTTCTACATAAGGTACACATACATTAGTATTTAACACATATTGGGTGGGTAAAAACGAAATCCATTTTTTTTTGTCATTTTCTTCGCAATATAACGGAACAGTTCTTTTCGTAACCAAGTGATTTTTGCACATCGTGAATTAGTGTGACCAAAATGAGTTCCGAAATAAAACTACTAAAGTACACCAGCTAAAAATAATGGATTTTTTTCCCCTGCCCAGTTTGTTATTCGAATAAACTGTGAATAACTTCTTTTGATTATGAATTGAACTGAATACAGGTGTTCAAGTTCAATTTACAGGTCGTTTGGGGACTTCAGGTTTGTTGAACGTTAAAAAGTGTTAGAAAAAGTGTATAAAGAATGCTTTTCGACACATTTATATACAATTTTTTTTTTTAGTTTTTTCCATTTTTTTGTTACTTAAATACGTAGGTTTGTTAAATATGTATTTGATTTTAGTTTAATTGTTTTTTGGTTTCAGTTTTAGATCATGTTTAGTTTGATTTGTTTGTTAAACTTGGCTTAAAGCGTTTCTTATTGCTTATCTATGAGAAGGAACATAGTACAATATTATTATGTATTCATGTAATTTCTTTTTAGTTTTCGCTTAAAGACTAAACAACATTTCAAACAAGTCACTATACGAGCTCTTTTTTTTATGTGTTTTTCATTTTTGTTTCGTTTTGAATTTCATGCAAGTTGCTAAATTATATTGCAATACGTTTGGAGGCTTAACATGTGTTGTAAATAAGCTTTAACCACAATGTATGTAGCAGCTATGTAAACTATATTATATAGTATGTACAAAGACAATATAAACATTAAGATGAGTAAAGCTACTATGTAGAAAAGACAAAACAAGGATCAGCGATTTCGCTTTTGTGGCGTCTTTCGTAGTTCGCTCAAACTTTTGAGAGAGCAAGAGAAGTTGCGCGCACTCGCCGACATGTTTGTGCGACATGTTCGCTCCCGCTACAGTGCATTGATTGGCTTTGTTCTCTTTGATTTGTATGAGAGCCACGACGTGTATGCACCATTTTGAGAGCCATGTTGTTTTACTACAAGCATTGAAATACATACATACATCTTTCGCTAAGGGAATTTTGTAAAACATGTAAAGATGCTTAAGGACTTTTGCCAGAGGGATTTTTGATATTATAATTCGCGCCTACAAATAAGTGCTTGTTGTAATTATACATGAAGTTTTTTTTAGATAAAAAATATTGCAGTTAACAAAAAATAAAACATGTGTCGTTTTGCCGAAGGAAGCTTGGCGACTGAATTCGTTGCGTTCAAAGTTTTTACTTGAAATAATTTATATTTGCCCAAATCTCTGTTTATTGCTTAAATTTTGTCTTGTCTCATCCTAAAACTTACATTATCTTTGGTATATATGTATTGTGTATATGTATGTATATGAATATTTGTATATTGTAGCTTGTTTTTGCCAACTAATTGCGTAGAACTATGGAGAAAAAAACATCAAGAGAGTTTCATAGAATGGGAATAGCTTTTGGGGGGTTTAAGTTTTGTAAGTACAAAATATGTTATATATATATATATATATATATGTATTTATGTATGTATATATATATGTATATCAAGTTTTAGTTTAGTATCACACTAGTAGAGATAATGCGAAGAAGCCTGAGCTCTATACTGCTTCGGTGTTAGCTTTATCAATTTGGGATTGAAAGCCCCCAATGCCGCTTCATTTGTCGATGAGGCGGCCGGCGGGACGGTGTGCGAGCGAAAGCGCGAACGCAGGAAATTTTGCATGGAGCGCAGACGAATGATGGGCGCACAGGGCGATTGTCGTAGCGTATTATGGTTGAGCGCCCAATAGATGACCGGACTGATGGCCGAATAAAAGTAGCCTGTTCAAAAATACACAGAAAAACAAACAATTTAATGAATATATAGAAAGAAGAAGTGTAAAAGTTATTAAAAGGTATATTTTATATATTTTTCGTTCGCTGATTATTATTTCAACGACATCATCACCCATTTTAGTGTTTGATTAAAAAACATTCACAACATTTTATCCTAATTTTTCCTATATTTCTTTGGCAAACCAAAAATTTGTAAAATCATGACAATCATGTCAAAATCATTCAATTCTTTGAAAATGCATCGTTGAAAAATTCGTCCGGACTGAATTGGTGGATTGTTCCATTCTTAATCAGAAGGGCAAATAAAATGTAGAGACCGTAGATAGCCATCGAGAAAATGCCCATCGAGCGGCGTGCACGATAATTCAACACCGATGTCCACAATAGCGTTGTCCACAGTCCGAGGACCAGCATAATGTACGCATTCAAGCCATAAAGACCATTTATAACCTTTGATGAAGTGTCGTAACCAGCAAAAATCTTGGCGATAAGCACCAGCCCGGTGCTCAGCAGAACTGTAAAGAATGGCCCACCAATGGCAGCTGCATAGGCCATGTTCGGGTAGCCCTGCAAGGCCATAGATGTATTATTCACCAGATCGGCCAATGAGGTGGCGACGGCAAGTACAGTTGCGCCCATGAAATTCATTGGGATCTCCAATATGTGGCCAATCACATTCATTATCAATGATATTTCCGAGGCGCACTGGAACGTTGTGAACATCGATCCGGACAGGTTCATTATCGTGAACGTCCAGTGATATGGAGGCGGCGTGCTCGTATTCGAGTGAATGAACACAACTATCGCAAGAGGAACGGTCACTATCAATGAGTATAGGGAGTACTTGGCGGCCTGCGGTATATTGTAGTACCAGAGCTTCGATTTATCTCTGAGCAGCAACGATTTGGCCATAATGATTGTGACAGATGGATTGAGAAAGATTTGTATGCAGTTGAGCAGCTTACTCCAGCCATTCTTGTCCAGCTCGTAGTCCACCAGTGGTATATACAGGGCAGCGATCACCACAATTGGCGAACGGGCAATTAGGAAGGCGCGAATGAATACGTTGGCTTTGCGCCAATCTTTCGAATTAAACGGCTTAAGTGATCTAAAGAATTGACTAAATAGGTGGCGATTCTTTTTTATGAACCCATGCATCGGATTGTATTGGCTTCTAATTTCCACGGTCATCCGACTGCTGGGCCGTTTTGTCATATATGTGAAAGTGTCGTCCTCTTCGCTGAGCGACTTCCTCTGCAATATGCTAACGCGGGCATCCCTGCGCATGGCATCATATTTGGCTTCCAGCTTAGCGCGTTTCACCTTGGCCTGCGGCGAATTGTCGCCCTCCAGTTCATCGAGTTCGCGCATTACGACTGCAAACTATGGTGAATAAATAATAACCCCAGAAACTGTGTTCAACTCCAGCTGGGTGCTACTCACATTTCATGGCCCGGTTCTTAAGACACAAATCGAGCACATTGACAACCAAATAGATGGCATATATGCTCATTAACACGATGCACTCGACTATCGACACATGATCGTCATTGGAAATACAATACTCGAGCACCATTACGCCAAAGATGAAGAAGAGCAGATTGAGCGCGGTCGTAAATCCGGACATTGTAAACGGACTGATATAGCAGACCAGGCCGCCCACGAACATGGTGACAAACAGGGCTATGGAAACACTATTCGCAAACACGGGCCCGTTATCGTCCAGCGATGTCAGGTTGGCAAACAGATCCGGCAATGTGTTGCCAACCGCCATTATTGTCACTCCGGCTACATGCTCGTTCATGTGCAACATCTGGGAGACGACCTTCAATGCCGGACCGTAATAATATTTAGCCACATAGCCCAGGCAGAGCAACAGCTCCAAGCATAGAATCAGGAAGCAGGTCACAAAGACGAGCTCCTCAAACTGATTTCGGCAGTTCAGTTCGCAAGCCATTAGATGCATATAGGGCACGAAATTTGTGCCGGTTGTGCAGGCATTTGCTTTTTTCACAAATTCGCATCTCTCGTCGTACGGAAAGCTTACCGCGGCAAAACAATTGACTTTGCTCCAAAAATCAACGAATTCCTGATCCAAAGCGTTTAATTTATATTTTCCTGCCATTATCTCAAATGTGAGGCATATGAAAAATATGAATCACTGTATTTTTTTTTTCAGCTTGTACGTGTTTCTTGTGTACGGGCTTCTTTCTAAATAAACTTTTTGGCGAGTGTACCTGACTTGAAAAGCATTCTTTGAAATTGAAAGGAAAAGCATCTTTGTTTTCTTCAAAAGTTCAGTTTCTTTTGTTGAAATTTATTGAAATTATCTGTTACCATAGAAATTTATCGATAACACACGTAAACAAACTAAATAGTTATCTACGATATATCGATATCGATATTATATCGATCCAGTTCAATATATATGTGGAATGCATCGATCACAAATTACTTTCACTTAATTTTATTTATCGCTTATCGATTTTAATATTTATACTTGCAATATTTACATTCACTTATATTTCATACGATGTTCAATGTCCGATGTAAACCGATAATTTTTGATTTTACGATAACAGACTGAGTTATAGTGTATGCAACTATTCCGCACTCGGTTAGACCCTATTTTAGATGGGTTCAGAGTACAATTGCATTGATTGAAACATTACCCATTAGGATTGTATGTTTTCTTGGTAATCAACTTCATGCAACAGAGCGCATCTATATTGTTAGTCTAGTCTATTCTAGTGCATCTGTGAGAAATGTGTCACCTTGCAATGGATGGATAATTTCGTTTCTAATAAGTATAGCAAATAAAAGGAAAAGACCGTAGATAGCCATGGAGAAAACGCCCACCGAGCGTCGAGCATTAAAATTCAATATCAACATCCACAACAGCGTTGACAAAAGGCCCAGGATCAATATAACGTATGCACTTCTGCCATAGGTGCCAATCAGTTTATCAGTGTTCGTAACAGTGCCGAACAAGTATTTGGCAGAAATCGTTATAGTATTGCTTATGATGGTCGTCAGGAAGGAGGTGCCAATGACCGAGGCGTAGGCCATCTTCTCGTATCCGTGTAGGGATAGAGAAATGGAGGATATGAGCTTGCTCAGGCAGGTGGCGTAGACGAGTATTGTGGCACCCATAAAATCCAGTGGGATTCCCAATATTTGACCAATGAAATCCGTTATTATCGATATTTCCGTGGCACACTGAAAGGTCAGGAACATCGATCCGGTCAGGTTCACAATTGTGAAAATCCAGTGATAGGACGGCGGCGAACTCGTATTCGAGTGAAAGAACACAAATATGGCCAGGGGCACAGTTACCACCATGGAGTAGGCGCCGTACATGCAGTCTTCCGGTATATTGTAGTACCAGAGCCTCGATTTATTTCTAAATAGCAATGATTTGGCCATGACGATCGTGAGAGCTGGATTGAGAAAGATTTGTATGCAGTTGAGCAGCTTATTCCATCCATTCTTCTCCAGCTCGTAATCGACCAGGGGTATGTAGACCGCACATAGGATAACAATTGGCGCCCGGGCAATAAAGTATGCGCGAATGAATACGTTGGACTTGGTCCAATCGTCCCATATAATGGGCCTTAGTGCATAGAAGAACTCCCTAAAGAGTCTATAATTCTTGGATCGTCTCTCGGTCTCCCTTACATTGGGATTCGAACTAACAGTTGGACGGTAGGCCGTGCGCCTGGTCATATAGGTGAATGTCGGCTTGTAATCGAATACGGTCTGGCGCCGGATCAAGTCTATGTCGTCATCCTCGGCGAGTGCATCGTATTGTCTCTGCACTTCCTCGAGCCGGACTTCTATCGGATGGGTCTCTTCCCATTCGGGATCTATCAACTCCTCCAGTAAATCGATTTCAAGCTGCAACGCTGCGATATTGAATACAGAATTTAACCGATTTCCGCCACTTCACACAACTAACTAGATACACACCTTTCATCGCTTGACGTGTAAGATAGACGTCGATCACGTTGATGGCCAAGTAGGTGATGTAGATTCCGGGTAACAGCCCGTACTGGGGGGTTAACTGATACTGACCGCTGGTCAATATAAACTCCAGCACCATCAGGCCAAAGATAAAGAAAAGCAGATCTCGCACCGTATTGTGACTGCTCATCTTGAACGGACTGATATAGCAGATAAGTCCGCCGACAAACATCACCGTAAACAGCGAACTGGAAATGCTATTGGCGAACACGGGACTGTCATAGTCAATAAACATCAGATTCATAAACAGACTGGGCGTCGTATTGCTAAACGCCAACAAAGTGACACCGGCCAGATGCTCGTTCATGTGCATTAACTTGGCAACGGCCCGCAATGCCGGCGAGTAATAATAGTGGACCGCATAGGTCAGGCAGAGCAGCAGCTCGAAGCAGAACAGCGTGAAGGCGCTCACAAAGAGGAGCTCCTCGAACTGATTGCGGCAGTTGAAGTTGCACGCCGATATATGCATATACGGCAATATGTTTATGCCGTATGTGCAATGATTTGCCTTTCTCACAAATTCACATCTCTGATCGTACGGCAATTGCAGCACAACCAAACAGTTGACTTTTGACAAAAACTCTTGAAATTCTCTGTCCAAGGCAGTTAGATTCATTTTATTGGAAATCTCTGTACGTGTTGCTCCTAACTAATATTATATGACTTAAAAATCATTTCAAAAACAACAGAACAAAAACACAAACTTGTCACACAACATATTTATAGATTTATATTTAAGTAGTGAATTGAGGCTAATTATACCCTGTACCCATTGAAAATAGGTATAAAGTTTTGGTTTTAATAGAAGGAGGCAATTCCGAACCCATAAATTATATTTATATTCTGTCTGTCTCAGAAAATACCAAAGCTAAAAAGCTGATCTTGATTATTTTATCACTTTTTAATCAATTTTTCAATTGTTTAAAAATAAGTTTTAAAAACACATAAAATATTCGTCGAAAAAATATACTGAATTATGTTTGAATTTCAATATGATACGTAATTTAAATGACTGTTAAATTCAGTTATTTAAAGAGAGAAAATTTTTAGAAAGTTTTAGATATTGTTATTTTACTTACCCAATAATAGACTGAAATAGACCGAAGTTTTGCTGCAGTATTGCTTATAACCGAAATTCTTGTAGAATATGCAGAAGACGTGCGGTGCCCAGCAGACGATGAAAATTAAGGCGGAGGCAATAAGCATATTGGCCAAATGGCGACGCGAACGTAACGTCGAGGTCTGCGGTAACGGTATTCCGGGCGTGGCCGGACCACGGCCCAAGCGATGAATACGCTGCCGTTGCGAGTGGGCGCGTATCTCCCTCATTGCCCTAAAAAAAAAACGGGGGATAATGTAAATTTGAAGATTAACAATTAAAATTTTTTCTGCAAATTAACAGAGTATGTTGGGTGTGTGGAATGTCTCCCTTAAACTTTTAAAATTATATGTAAAATTATCTCACGCTCTCGTGTTTGGGGGGCGTGGCAAAGCGCTATAATTTGCATATCTTCCTCAGTTTCAAAGATAGATACGTAAAATTTTCTCAGACAGATTACTGATAAATTTCCCTAAAGATCACTCAGAATATTTTTTTGATACACCCACTAGAGGAGTGGGAAATTAATTGAATTGATAGATTTTGGGGTGGTTAAGCCCCAAAATTCTAGCTGGTTACCAAATATGTCAAAACAGTGTTTTGATGACGTTCTCTCTCAAAAAAATGTTTTTAAATTATGAACGAGTATCGCGCTGTCGGTTACACCCGCTTGTCAAGTTTTTGTTGATAATATTCGATTAACTTACCTGGGCGAAATTGGATTGCTGGAGCGATAGGAGCCCGGCTCCAGGGCCGCACTGGACGCCGGCAGGCCTGGCTGCAAATTGTGCAATTGGATGTCTCCCGGACTGACGGCAATTTGACCACCACCACCACCACCAGCACCACCACCATTCCCGTTGGATGTGTCATCGGCTGTGGTTGCACCGCCGCAGGCAGCCTGCTGGGCATTTGCACAGCCCGTGACGATGACCATGTGCGTCTGGCGGCGCAGAATTGGCATCGGCAGCGGCAGTTCGCCGTGTGCCGCGCGTGCGGTCAGCGAGAGGGCGCAGAGCTTGCGACGGACACCATAATGATTGAGGAGCACACCCAGGCCGGGCAGCACGAACACGGCAATCGTGTGAAAGATGATGAACGACATGAACATGGCATTGGCGCCCAGATCCGAGGTGCAGCTAATGCTAACCGGATTCGGTGTGGTGGCCGTGCCAGCGCCCTTAATAATTACCGACTTGGCCATTATCCTATAGGCGAACAGAAATGGCGTGCTGATGGCGGCCGATGCCAGCCAGGAGAGTACGGCCAAAGAGACGTGCAGATAGCGACGCTGCCGCAACTGCGCCAGACGCGGATGTTTTACGGTCGCGTATCGATCCAGCGAGAGCATAAAGAACGAAATTGTGCTGGCTGCCACTGGCATGACCTGTGCGTGCAATAATCATAAAATGGAAAATAAAGATTTTTTTTTATTATATTTACGAGCTGCGTGCCTTAAACGACAATTTCAGTTCGTGCCACTTTTAATAAATAATATTCGCGCCAAATCATAACAGATGCTGTTAAGCTCGTTTGGTGCTTTAAAGAAACGCCGATAGTAATAATCGATTTATTTAAAGTGAGTGCACTTTTTTTTTTTTAAATAATAATTTAAGTCGTGCTTACCTGAACGTAGTGTATCAGCTTGCATAGTAGAATGGGTAAAGATCGTGTGCCGCGATTCATGGCCAGATTGAGGAGCGTTACGGGCGCCGAGATGCCCGTCACCAGCAGATCGGCAATGCAAACGGCCAGCAGCAGCGGATTGCGCAAACGCACCGACGACGCCGAGCACAGGGTGAGCACCAAAGTTGAGTTGCCCACAACGCCGCCAAACACAACGAGGCCGTAGCTGATGGCCAGCATTAGAATTGTGAACGATGGCATCGCATGCTCAGTGTCCGCACCGGCCTCAATATCGTACGGATTGGTGAGCGTAAAATTGCCGTAGCTGTCGTAGTCAAAGTCATGCGAGGCGCCGCCAGCGTTGCCAACGCCGCCAGCGCCGGCGCCGCCCCCACCAAAAAAGTTGTGCTCAAGCAGCGCATAGTGCAGCTGAGTGCCATCGCTATCGCTATCGATATTGCTATCGAACGTGGGCTGCTGCTCCTGCTCCTGCTGTTGTTGTTGTCTCTGTCTTCGGTATGTGCTTTCCCACCATTGCTGCAGGTTATTGCTATTCATCCTTTATTCACACTCGTGTATTGCTAATCCTTGGCGCTGGCGATCGTTTGTCGATGCGGTTCTCTGGCTGCCTCATTGCATACTAAAGGTGCTGGGTGCTGGTGCTGCCATGCAAGCAAATCAGAAAATGAGAAAAGGTAGCAACTAACAAAATGCCATCATCATCAGTCTTTCATACCCTACAATTATTTTTTTTTTTGAATACTTTGGGTAGTTAAATTTTTGCCAATCAGAATAGATATAATTAAAGAATTTATATTTCTGATAAATATAATTTTTGAAAAAAAAAATTTATTTTTTTAAATTGAATGAGATCAAATCAAATCAAATACAATATTAATATTTTAAGAGCCCCAATAAATATGCTACATTTTTTTAAAACTTGAAATACTAGTGGGGAACGCGCATTTTCTTTTGTAATGCGCTCAATCATATTAATTATATGAGTATAACGAAATTTAAAAAAACTCTTTTTAACTTTTTTGCCTTTAATATATTCTTTAAATATTATCATTTACGTGGTATAACATAGTTGAGCTCATAAGGTTGCATTCCTTTTTGTTTTGTTTCAACAAGGACACACAAAGTGACAGCTACATGCAACCCATGCATATATGCGCACACCCACACACACACACACACACACACAGACACACACACACACACAAGAACCTCTGCCTGACACTGAAACTCATGCAATGAGAACAGGGCGCACTCAGAGATTAGTGGTGCGCTTCCTTCCGCAGTGCCCCATTTTAGCCCGGCCAAATGAATGGCAACCTTGCACTTTGCGAACCGCCCACCTCCCATTGAGGAACACAACCGCAACGACAGCGTTTGGCGTCAACACGGAAAGCTGTGCGGCAAGCAATCGGTGGCGGCGAACTAGCGGCTTAATTGTGCGTTAAAGCCAGGCGCAAAATTTAAATGATGCTGCTGCTGCTGCATGTGCAGCAGCAATAAATGCAGGCGACGAGCGGCAGCTATTAAAAAACTTTAATTAAAATTGTTATCAGGAGAAAGGCGGGCGAACGGTCAGCGCAGCTCATTAAACGCTGTATGAAAACAATATGCGCTAGGGTGACTCAAGATTTGATCGGAATGCGGAAAACATGTGAGATACGAAAATGTTTGCCCGGCCGCTTGAGTCACCCTCATGTGTTGTTCTAGCAATGATTAAAAGGCAAAGTGTGTGGGTGTGTGTTTATGTGTGTGTGTGTAAACAAAAGCTCTGGCAGACAGCGCGCTTTGCTTGCGTCAGTTTGCGGGACCTGGCTTCTGTGTGTGTGTGTGTGTGTGTGTGTATCAATTTTGTTGGTGGTGGCATTTTTAGCCGCCGCCATTGTTTCGCGCAATTTGTGCATGTGTGTGTGAACGCTTTTGCTTTTTGCTGTCGGCCGCTTTTGTTTTTAGCCATTGTGCGGCGGATGATGTGACTGACGTTTGCTTAATCTGCTTAATTTGCGTTAATTTAATCGTGGCTTGCTCAAACATGTTGTCGGCATCCTTTCACCAAAACTCATGCGTTAGGACACATGTGTGTGTGTGTATGTGTGCGCCTATTTTTAAATCAACACCCTAACGAAAAGTAACCTAGCATTTGTACCAAAAATATTTATTAAATTTTAATGCCATATTAATAACAATAGTTACGTCAAATATTTATTATAGCCAGGTTTTTAGAAAGTTCTCGGTTTTCTAAAATTCCTGATTCCATAGCTCCCATAATTCAAACTGCCATAACTTTGTCAAAACCGAACCGATTTTCATGTTTGAAGACATTTTGATCATGATTTCCCCTAAAGATTAATTCTGCATTCAAAATATATTCATTTCTGAAAATAATTTTTTTTTCAATTTTTTTGTGAAAAAATCACCTACTCCCCCCTTATTAATTTTCAAAAAAAATTTTTTTTTTTAACTTAGAATTGCAAATTTATATTTTTAATCGATTACGCATGACATAATTAGTAGAAAAAACAACATTTAGCCCGATTCTGAGGGGGTCAAATTTTTGGTCAAAAATCATGTCAAAACGGACAAAAATTTTGACAAGTAATGCTCTCGGATCCACAACTCCTATACTTGAAACTCTCATAACTTTGTCAAAACCGAACCGATTTTCATGTTTGATGGCATTTTGATCATGATTTGTCCTATATATTGACTCCACATTCAAAAAATATTCATTTTCGAAAATAAAATTTTATTGAATTTTTTGGTCAAAAAAGCATGTACTCCCCCCTTGTAAATTTTGGAAAAAATTTTTTTTTCAAAATTTAGAATTGCGAATTTATAGTTTTAATCAATTTTATTTGTCATAATTAGCATAAAAAACAACATTTGAGGTGATTCTGAGGGGGTCAAATTTTTGGTCAAAAATCATGCCAAAATCGACAAAAATTTNTTGTCATAATTAGCATAAAAAACAACATTTGAGGTGATTCTGAGGGGGTCAAATTTTTGGTCAAAAATCATGCCAAAATCGACAAAAATTTTGACATGAAAAGTTGTCAGATTCCATTGCTCCCATATTTCAAACCCCCATAACTTTGTCAAAATCGAACCGATTTTCATGTTTGATGGCATTTTGATCATGATTTGCCCTCAAGATTAATTCTGCATTTAAAAAATATTCAAAAAAATTTTTGTTAAAATTTGCTTTACAAAATGATTTAATTGAATTACAACAATATTTCAAAGACAAAGAAATATATTTTTTAGTGAAAAGTAAACCAAGTGCAAATCTTAAAATTCAAGTGAAAATTGAATACAATATTCGGGACCAACACAGACCGCAAACGCGACTCCTTGTAAATGAGAGTGGCAACTCTGTAACGCAGGCGTTTGATTTGCTTATTGCGGATAAATGTGAAATCTATATTAATTTACGTCACTCAAACTCGGCACGCACAAAAGGTGACAAAAGAGCGAAGGCAACGCAAATCCGCTGTCCGCAAAGAATGGACAAAATGTGAAGCCAATGAGATACAAAACAGGACGAAGAGCCCGGCAAGAGGGGAGGTGCGTACCAGAGGCGTATACGCAATGGGAGGGTTGGAAAGAGATGGATTCGATTGTTGTCATTGCCCCCTAATATGAAAACTGTCAGCCACAGGTGATTTAATAACAAGGCGCCTACGCATACACACACACAGCAAAGCCGCCAGGATACACACGCACAAGATACACACAGGACTAACACACACACACACACGAACACAGTGGTAAAGGCAACTTGATGGCGTTTGCTCGCCCGCTGCTTTTGTCTGTTCTTATTGATTTGACAGCTTACCATTGGCCCGTCTGTCTGTGTGTGTGTGCGTGTGTGTGTGTGTGTCCAAGCGTCTTTTTAGCTTATTCGTGACTGCCACAATACAATGGCTAACAAATACAACTAACCATATAGCTGTGTGTTGTCTTTGCCACTCTTCAGTTGAAAGCCAAAAAAATTAAATAAATGTATAAAATACAAAAATCATTTTCGGAAAAGGCAACTTGTGCAAAGTTTAGCGAAGAACAATGAAAAGTGCGTGGGCTGGGCAAAAGCAAAGACAGCAGCCACACACACACACACACACACACACACACAGACAAAGAAGGACCTAGCTAGAGAGAATGATAGACAGAGAGAGAGCGAGACAAAAACTCATATTGGCCATGTAAAAAACGACGCCATAATTGCTGGCTATAAAAAATGCGTGACAAAAGCAAAAGAAGCTGAATAACAATTAGTGTTGTATCAGAAGGCGGCAACGCCAACGCGCACACACACACACACGCACATAGCTACACCTACACCTACACCTACACAACACATACAGACACACACATTAAGTATACGTAATAACTTACAATTTTGTTGTTGCGCGCTTCATGTGAAATTTACAATAAAAAAAAAACAAGTTTACGAATTTCTGTTTTTGCTGTTTTTGTGTAGCGACTGATTTTATATTTTGTTTAGTTGTTTTATTTTATCGAAGGCACTGTAATTTACAGTTAGTACTATTTTGCGTTTTTTTGTTGTTGTTGTTGTTTTAAATACGTTATTGCAGCGGGCGCGTCTTAGTCGTCGTTTTTATTTATTTATTTATTTATTTTTATATATATCAAATACACTTTTAGCAAATATTTTTTATATTCGTATTTTTATTTTATTGTATTTTTTGTAGATTACGTTTATAAAATTGTTTTAAAAAATTNTTTTTCTTTATTTCTTTCTTTATTTTTATATCTATCAAATACACTTTTAGCAAATATTTTTTATATTCGTATTTTTATTTTATTGTATTTTTTGTAGATTACGTTTATAAAATTGTTTTAAAAAATTGTTTTTTTTTTGGCGTTTGTTAAAACAGTTTGTAAGTGTTGTGCGTGTAGGTGTTTGTGTGTGTATGTGCGCGTGTGAGTGTATACTTGTGTGTGTGTGTGTGTTAGTGTGCGTGTGCGTGTGTGTGTGTGTGTGTTGGAAAAACTAAAAGAAAACTCAATGTGCGGTGTGCAAAAGTTGTTCCTCAATGGCGCACATTACACGAAAGAACTACGGCGGAAGACTGTCCCGTACGACAGTGAAAATTGTGCTGAGGCAACCAACCAGCCAGCCAGCCAGCCAGCCAGCTAGCCCGAGAGTCGAGTTCGGAGTCAAAAGTCGTGAGAGACGCCGACAGAGCCCGAAAAAACGGAAGCTTTTGCGAGCGCAGGCAACGGGCGAAAGCTCGCCGCGGCTCAAATGCTTGACTTTCGCTTTCAATAATCTGTCGGAGAACCCGCCGTAAAATTGGAACTATTACGGAGTTTAGAATACATTAAATGGTTTTAAAAACTCTAATTTATTTAATTTTAAAAATATTTTTTTTTAATTTTGCTTAAATTTGTACAAAAACTATCACAAATTTTTGAAAATCCCTTAAAATTTTTTTTTTAATTTTGAAATATTGATAGCAGTGATTACTCGAAAATTGACATTATTAGCAATTCTAATTGTAGAGAAATTTTCGAACTAATTTTTCAAAACACAATGCGCTTCGAAATTTAAGCTCTACATTTTTAGAAATTATAATCGAATTGGAAATTGGTTTTTGAATAATAAATATTTTGTAAATTCCTGGAATCTAAAAATTGAACTTAAGACAAACGATTTTAAGCTTTGAAATATTTCGAGAACAAGACCTGAATATATTTTAAAATATTGTATCAAACCAGTTCACCAAAGGAGCAGAATACAATTCGAGAATTTACTTAAAAATCCAATAAAATTTTCACTTATCTAAAAAGACGCTTAAGTCTTCTGTTTGCATGTAAAGTAATGCTTTCCGAAAACGCTTTAAGATCAAGATATACATATATATATATACATAAATACATACATATATAATATTGAGCGAATTTTCCCAAACAATCATTTAGATGATATTTAAAGAAAACAACTTTTATATTAAATGCTAACATGTTTTTCTCTTTATTTAAATATTTTTGTATATGATTAAAATGCATGATGTACTTTTAATAGTCGCAACTTGTATTGGATTTTCTTCCGTTGTATACTTTGATTTTTCTTTTTTTTTGTGTATATATATTTTTATATGTAACTTATGTGCTTAATTATACATTGTAGTTGTTTTCTGTTTCTTTTGTTCATGTTGCTGTCGTAATTGGACAATGCAATACTGTAAATGAATTGGTCTTATATATAACTAAACAGCATTTTATCAAAAAATTATAAATATATATTAAAATGTATATTTTTGTTTTTTTTATTGGAATAGAGGTTTCTGGATCATTTTTAAGCCTAACTGTGGGCGGAAATAAATATAAAAAAAAAAACGACAGCGAATTTTACAAAAAATACATCATAAATAGAAAATAAATTATGAAAACTAATTACCAAACAATATCGTAATCATAATCGCTGTTAAAAACACAAACGATATTTGAGATATAAGTGGGGCGCGGTGCTGATGTTGCTTAGTTCGGGCGTAGTTAAAGTACTTTAAACCTATAGCATAAAATGTTGATGAACTGGTTTTGTGTTGTTTTTCTTTTTCAGTAAGTAGCAGCAGAGTTTCGTTGATCAGTTCAAGTTTTTCGTAGTACCTATGTATATAGAGCAGTATTATTGTTGGCAGCGGTATACTTAAAGTTTTGTATTGTTTTTTTCTTTCTTCTTCTTTTTTTCATTTAAATCTTATTTGTTGCTTATGGGGAGGGGAGGAAAATCCCCAGATCATCTCTAATCTTCGATGGTATATTCGGGCATCTTTTCATATTTCTGCTTGGTGGCCTCGTGGGTGGTGTCCACCAGCAATGCCGTATGGGAGTAGCCCATGGTAACCTGAGGTATTTTAATGCTGTCCATTTTGGGCACCTCTTTGGGCACCGTCGATGACTTCTGGAACTCGCCAATGCCCAGCTCACCAAAGGTTGGTGATGCGCCCCAGGCAATTAGCGTATCATCCGCCGATATCATAATTGAGGTATTGGCACAGCCAATCGATGTTATATTCCAGCCTGCAAACGAAACAAATCAATTGGAATCGAATTCGAATATAGGATTCGGCAAATGAATGCCAACTAACCTGCCAAATCTTGCACTGGCTTGGGATACATGTTGGCCTCGCCCGTTTTCTTATTCTGGCCAAAGAGATAGAGCAAGCCCAGCTCGTTGATGATCAAGCTGAATGTTGAGCCACAGTAGACACTGCGTCCGCCACGCCCCTGGGCGTCAAAGAACTTCATCAGACGCGGCACCATCTCATCCTTTGGCTCCGCATGGCCCAGACGCCCAAAGCCGCCAAAGCCCCAGCTGTACACACGCTTCTTGGAGTCAATGGCCACCTGTGTTCATATGAAATAATTAACCTTTAGAGTGACAAATATTTTTGGTGAATCCTTGTGCTTACCGTGTGATTGTTGCCACATGCAAAGTCCACAATTTGCACACCATCGACGGGTGTCACATGTCCCTCCTTGCTCTTCTCAATGTAGAGTACGACCTTTTTGGGCGATGTCTCGAAGTGGAATGACAGCTTATTGGCGTTCACAAAGTACTTGGCATCCGTATTGTGGCCCAGTTGGCCGTACTCTGGCAATCCAAATGTATGCAAATTGCCCTTGATATCAAGTATAACGGAGAATTCGGCGCCGCAGCCAATGCGAATTATGGGCGGACCACGATAGTTAATCGGAGTGGGCGTAAAGATATTCGGATGTGCATTGCCGACGCCGCACTGACCGGACTTGTTCTCGCCGCAGGCGTACACGGTGCCCGTATCTGTGAGGAACAGCGTGTGATGGCGTCCAGCGGCCGCTTGGACAATATTCAGCTGCTCCAAGGCGGGTATAAGCGTCGGCTTCTCCACCAGCTTCATATCCTGACTCAGGCCCAGTTGGCCACTGGGATTGCGGCCAAAGCCGAGCGCCTTGCGGTCCATATTGATGAGTATTGTGTGCGCCGCTGTGGGACCACTTGCCACATAACGGTACTGCAACAGACGAACAAGGCTCAAATCGAGTTCGAATTTCGGTTTAGCAGAGAGCACTTACCTTCTCATCCGTAAAGCGATGAAAGCTATACAGATTGGGACGCACTTTTGTGACATTTTTGCGATCCCGCTTGCCGGTCAGATCCCAGGTCACCATGCCAGCGATCAGCAGCTGACCCGGTGTCTTTTCCAGTGTCGCTAGCAAATCTTCGGGCAGTTTGCTGGGCGGATCAAGGTTATCATGTGGTATGAGCACCTCCATTTGGCCAGCTGCCTGCTGTTGCTGTTGAGCCACATCATCGTCGGACTCATCGCTGAACTCATCCTCGTAGTCGGATTCCTTTTTCTTGGGACGACGCTTGTTGGGACCGGCCCCGTTACCACCTGTCTTGCGCTTAGCCGACATCTTTCAATTAGCAACAGTGCGTCTCTATCTCTCTCGCTCTCACTATCTTTATCTCTCTGCAGCTGTAAAGAGACCAACAAACCAGCGTTGAGAACCCAGAACCAGAATTTGTACGCAGCAGAGCGTAGCAACCGCTATTAGTGCTGCGAGCGTGACACGATGCTTACGTACGCATTAAGCATATCAAATTATACAAAAACAATGGGCTATTTATGCAGCTGAAGCATGGGTAGGATTTAGTGCAAATTTAAAAAATATATATATATATAAATATTTTATAAATATAATTATATTAAACCTTGCAAAACGCATGCCCGGCATCGTGTTGCGAATATCGGGAAGCGCGCACCACTAATCTCAGCTCTCATACGCGGTACATTCTAAGTGTGCGTGTGTTTTCATGTGTGTGTGTGTGTGTGTGTGTGTGGTGGTTTTGCAAGCATGGAAAAACAAAATGAACGCCAGCAAAGTAAGCCAGCCCGCTGCGCTGCTAACGCCGACAGAATTTTTTGCTTTCGTTGAAAAACCGCAGAAAACAGCATTAACTCAAGATAATTTCTATTCCAGCTGTCAGTTAATTGTTCAGTGTTTCAACTTAGTTTACTTAAAGAAATGCTTTAATTGAACGACAGCTCAAAATCAAATTTGAAAAGTTGGCGTCACTTTTTCAAAACACACAGCGAACAAAGGAACAGTCACTTAATTTGCTCAATAAGCCCAGCGCATTACTTTGTAAGCAATTAATCTATCACTAACTATTTGGCAATTGGTTCGCGCTAATAACTTACATTTCTGATTGTATATTTTATCACTTTTCTTCGTATTATCGTGCCAGTTTCCGTACGCAGCAAGAACAACAAAACGCAAACCAGCCAGAGCAAGAAGTGTGTGCACAGTTTGCAATTGAAAATTATCTTTAAAAAATACCAATATCGATAGCGATATGAAAAAATATATCGGGCAACATCGATAGTTCGCTTGCAGCCCTTGCATCCTATATGTTTATTTTGACAACAAAATAGTTGGCAGAGGCTTTTCCTTGGATCGGAAAAAATGGACGACGAGACTGAAACCACACATTATTATTTGGAATGCGAGGCCGGCGCCGAGGAATGGCATTGGACGGCCAAGAGCACAAAGCTGCTGGTTGAGCTCTATTCGGATCGTCGGCACAGATTCCGCGATCCGAAAATCCGCAAACGCGCTCTGTGGACAGAGATTGTGGACGACATGGAGCGTGCCGGCTACAAGGGCATCAATGAGGATATTTGCGATCGCAAATGGCGCAACATGAAGAAAACGTATCGAACGTGCCGTGAGACGCTGCGGAAAACGGGACGCAAACGCGTTGGCTGGGAATATTACGACACATTCGATGAAATGTTTGAGAACGAGAATGCGCCCGCTGTCGGCAAGGCGGAAACAGATTCATTACCTCCGGAACAGCAACAGCCACATCGCATTGCACTGGCGGACATGTGCGCCACTGTGGAAGGCCTGGCCACAGATGCCAACGAATTGTCTGTCAGCCAGGAGCAGCAGCGACAGCTGCTAATACTGGAACGCAATCGCATCGCTGCCATTCGCGAGCTCAGCAAACGCATCGAGGAGTCCAATGTTATCCAGCGGGAGCGCAACGATCTGCTGCGCGAATATCTCGCACAGTTATAGCACTAGAAATTTAATTAATTCATAAATAATATAAGCCGTAATGCGACTCCAAGTAGTAAAAATGTAATTTATACATTTAATATACGCCGGATATACCCTGTAATGCGAGAATGTTTTCATTGAAGAGCCCAATCTCAGATAATATAAATGCTATGTATATATATTTAAATACTATTAATTTTGGATTTGGTCTGTTATAAAGCGGAAACTCTAGGGGAATATCTAAGTAGAATTTTAACTTATATACAAACAAGATACCCTGCAATACAACTGAAACGTATTTGTTTCCATTGAAGAATATCTCACTCAAAATCTAATTTCTATATAAGCAACTGCAATGTTTTTATTGAATAGCTTCTTCAATTTTAGCACTAGAAATGTAATTTACAAATAAATAATATACCCGTTTAATGTGAACAGCAAAAATGTTTATCAATTCTTTATTCATTTAGTTGATAGGTCTTTTTTTTTGTGTACATACATAGTTTTTCTTTGTAAACATTTATCGCGCGGACTTTCATATAATTTAAAGGATACATTTTCAGTTAGCACAGAATCGAATGGAATCGAATTTTATAATTTACACAAAAACTTAGGCACCACATTAGAATTGTATAAGAGGCTGTTTGCGGCGCTGGCGATACTCTATAATGTCGGGCATGACCATTTGCCGAAAGCGTTCGTGATGCTGCCTGAACTTCTCCGCGGCCTTCGCCTGACGACGCTGCTGCTCCAGGCGATCGATGTGTCCATTGTTGTTGCTGCTGCCGCTGCTGCTGCTGCCGCTGCCGCTGCTGCTTGTTAATACTGTCGCTCGGTTAGTCGCAACGGGCAGATCGTTGTAGAAGATGCTTGGCGATGCACCTGTCGCTTGGCGTCTTGGTGCTCTGGGTGTTGTTTGTGAACTGTTGTTGTTGTTGTTGCTGTTGTTGCAGTTGTTGTTGTTGCTGATGCTGCTGCTGCTGCTGCCGCTGCCGTTGCCATTCTCTGAAACATGCAAAATTTTATAGCCCTGCTTTGGAAATAAGCAGCAGATTTTCGTAAATATGTCGCAAGGCATTTTGAATACGAAACGAGAAAAACAACTGTGATAAGCTCTCGCACTCTCAGTTGAGTCTAAGCAGAGTTCTTGCTGCGTGCAACGGTAATTACAAAGTGATTGCTTATCTGCATTACTTTTTTTTATTTTTACACGGCTATACCCATAGGAAAAATGCTTGAAGGGTATGACGAGGGTATTATTATTATGTACGTGTAATTAGCATTAATAACCCAGACGATCTACTTCTGTCCGTCTGTTTGTGCCTGTCTGTCTGTACAACTGTACCAACCTTATCGATCTCCGAAACTTCCCATTTAAATGTATTTCATAATTTATTATATGATTTTTATTTTTTTTTAAATTTGATTACCTATAATTCGCTTCGTTCTCTGAATAAAATCGATATTTATCGATGAAATTTTTTTAAATATATTTCAGAGACTATAAGAGCTGGCGCCAACCAACTTCGTATGTAAGTACTCGAATAGTATATTTAATACCCTTTAAAAGTTTCATCAAAATAAGACATCAAACTACGGGGTATCTGTTCATTGGACACACCCAACTGGAACACTGGTACTTTTTAAATTTATTACAGGCTATCGCCTAGTCGTTCAACTATAGCACTTTTTTGTTTTCCCTTTCGTTTGCGCTTTATAGCGGTAAGCCGTTTGCAGAAGCAAAAGCAAAACCAAAAACAATAAAATAAAAATAAACAGCTGTAGCATGACGTCATGCACAGTGGCTCACCTAGAAAGAGCAGCTCCTGTTGCGCTTTTGCATTGCTGGAGCCGAAGTGGCCGGTTATGAAGGGCATTGGCGATACGATCACGCCGCTGCTCAGGCCCGCAGCAGTTGCTGCGTCTGGGGGCGGGGGCGCCGGACGCACCGGCGGCGGCGGCGGTGCTCGACGATCGAAGGGGTTATGGCGTCTGGGAGGCGGCTCGGGTTTGCCCGAAGCATTCGTAGCGTCTTGCGGCTGAATGCGCATTTCTGCATAAAAAAGTTAAAAATATAAATCAAATATAAATCTCTAAATAAAAAATGGAATCATGAACTATATTAACACATTTTTAAAATAACTGTGCTTATCTCTTTAAATACATTCGTTTTTTAAATTTTTTTGCGGTTTCTCATACTCGCGTTGGTATTAATCATGATTAAAAGTATTGTTCTTAATCAAGTTTCACAAATTTGCAAAGTAACGACAATATGTGCGTGTACCATTTATTTTGACCGCGAGTGTATAAATAATATGCATAGCTTACTGTTTCGGGACTCCTCGATTTCCTGTAGCTGACGCTGCAGCTCGGCGACAATAATACGCTTATACTCGTAGCCGGCGCATGTCAGGGCCTTCATCCAGGCCTCCATGCTCTCCTGTGTTTCGGCGGCCAGGACGTACGTGCGCGTCCCATTAAATGCGATCTCAAAGCAATAATTATCCACATCCGTTTCCGAGGAGAGCTCTATGGTGCAGCCCTCGACAATGATGAGGCCCTGCGGCTCCTTTTCCAGCCGCGTCTCGAAATAAAATAATAAATTGCCTTTTAACACAAAATATCGTTTTTGAAATGCACGAATGTTTTCGCCCCGTTTGTTGAGGAAACCTATGCAAATGATTAATAGTGCTAAAAAAAAAATGGAACATTTCTTTTTATTGTTTTTAGCTTACCTTCCATGTCAAACGGTGGCGTTTTGGCAAAAACACATAGATTCTTCTCGTTGATTTTCATTTTATCGCAAACAGCTTATTAACTGGATATTTTTATATGTTAAAAACATTTAAAATTCGCTTTTGTTTGCTTCAATATGTTAATATGCATACAAATTATTTACATATAGTGCGTGTACATCAATACATAAGCGCTGGCAAAACAGCTGTTTTTGACATTGACCAATGTTGCCATGCTCGAAGTGAGAAAAATAAACAAATTTTTTAAGGGATGGAAAAAAATTTTCAAGAAGTCTGAACCTATTTTTATTAAAGTAAACATAAGCTTTGAGTTGAGAACTGGAAGAAGCAAAAACAAAAATAAATTATAAATAAACGACTAAATATAGCACAAGACATTCTTTGATTGTTAAACTAAACACTCAAGTTGCTGGTTTACTGTGAACGTGTACAGGCTCGCTTGGATTGTGAATTGCGCATCTCTAGTAGATGAGCTCGCTCACATAAAGAAGTTCTAACAAATTGTTTTGCTAAAGATGTCGTATTTGCTTACGGAAATCGCCCTCGAAATGCTGGGCTACAAGTTCTACGATACGAATGGGGTCTATCACTTGATTAACTTCCAGCAATCGCTGTCAGCCGAGCAGTCGGAATCACAGGCGCACCCAGAAGAGCCCTCTCTGATAGAGTTCATTGATCAGCCATCGGACACGGAGCCGGACAGGAACGGACATGAACCGCTGGCGGCGCAGCAGGCGTCCTCGACAGCTCGGTCCAGCATTAAACTGCGCGGCTCGTCGGTGCGAGCCTTGGCCAAGATGATGGAAATTGAGAGCGACAAAATACACAATGGAAACGAACAGCCGCAATTGCAGCAGCCGCCCCAGCGGCAGTCCAAGCTGAAGCGTTCAGCGCCGTCCGCTGAACTCCCAGCGAAAACGTTCAACAATTTGCGACGTCCACCCGCCAAATCTCTCGCCAGAGTCATGGACCATGAGAATTTCAATATACGCAGACAAATAACACAGCGCATGGAAAAAGCAGTCAAGAAGGAAGGGAACACGCCCAACAAAGAGACGCTGGAAGTCTGCCTCAATGCGGAGATGAAGAAAATAGTTAAGGATGCCGCCGAAATGCGAGAGTTTCGAAAATTTGTGGAGGAGCGGCTCAGTCGCATCGATTCGCGTCCATTTGAAACCTATATACGAACGTTTGGTGTCGAATAGCTTTGAGTTGATAGTCCCTACCAGTATGTATAGTAGTAAGTAATAAAGTAAACTAAACTATAAAGAAGCATAAAGTGTTGCTTTCTGGTGGAACAAACCCACAGCTAATTTGGTGAATTATAGACTTACTATATTTTTGATTATATCCGATTATCGCACTAATGAAATTATTGCCTATATGAAGTCAATGCATTGTGCATACATCATTATTCCATATAAGGGGTATGTACTGTACCAGGGCTCGCAATCAGTGTTGCTCAACATGTGCAGAACAACTAATATTTCTTTCGATATTTTACGAGCGCTTACAGTGTGACTATATAAATGTTCGCTCACTCATCGATATGCCGACAACGAACTCTGGCATCGATAGCATTCGTCAAACTACTCGCAGAACACCTGAGTAAAGGTCGGTCCGCTCAATTTGTCATATATATATCATATACATATATATATATTTAGTTAGTTTAGTTTCCTCAAAATTCTTTTTGTAAAACGTGCCTAAACATACATATATATATTTATATCTATCTATTCGTTGTACGTTTTAACAGTGCCCTGTTGCCTTGGTGATAAACAGTCTGCCCCAGCAAGACCAGAGAGGAGAGAGAAAGAGAGAGAGAGAGAGTAACTCATCTCGCACTTGAAATCACACGGAACTCGCTTGCATAATGAAAATCTGGACGTCGGAGCATGTCTTTAATCATCCATGGGAGACTGTCACACAGGCGGCATGGCGCAAATACCCAAATCCCATGACGCCCTCAATCATCGGCACCGATGTCGTTGAGCGGCGCGTGGTGAACGGTGTGCTCCACACACATCGGCTCGTCCAGTCCAAATGGTATTTCCCGAAATGGACGCACGCGTTGATTGGCACCGCCAAGACGTGCTTTGCCAGTGAACGGTCCACGGTGGATCCGCAGCGCAAACAGATGGTACTGAAGACAAACAATTTGACATTTTGCCGCAACATCAGCGTCGACGAGGTGCTCTACTATGAGCCGCATCCTGGCGATGCCACCAAGACGCTGCTCAAGCAGGAGGCAACCGTAACCGTTTACGGAGTACCGCTGTCCCACTACATGGAGGACCTGTTGACGTCCACAATCAGTTCGAATGCGGGCAAAGGTCGCCAGGGCCTCGAATGGGTGATTGGCCTCATCAATACAGAGGTGAAGAGCATCGCCGATTCGGCGGCTCGCGGCACCGACGAACTGATACACAGCACGCGGCGCTCCATCGACGAAGTGACAGAGTCCGCACGCAAAAGCATGGATGAGCTTGGAGCCCAGGCGGCCAAAGCGGCGAAGGCGATGCACATAACATAGAAAGGGGCGGGCCACCTAATCTTGTCAAGCTCTGGGCTGGGCGTAGTGAATTAATCTAGGAATTGTATATTGCAAGCAGGCGCATTGTCGGGCACGCTGCTCTATCTATCGTACAACAATAAGGATGGGAGTAAGAGAGAGAGAATGAGAGAGCGGGCAACAATGAAGAACGAACCTTAATAAACCAATAGCAACAACTACAATTATACTCTTTGCACATGACAGGCAAAATGTTCCATTTTGCTCGACTGCTTTGATATATTTTGTAAAGCAAATTTCAGAAAAACACAAAAAATATCATAATTAGTAAAACTTTCCCATGGCTATCAGCCAAACCGACCTGATAAGAAGCTGTGTCTGATTAGAAGTCAGACAATCCAATAAGGACGCCGGCCAAGCAGACGACCCGGCCATTGACAACCAGAATAGCAACAACACTAGCGACAGCACCACATTAGTAATGTTATTTATTCATAAAAATAAAAAAGCAAAAAATTGATTGTAATATACAACAAATTTATAGCAGCAAAAAAAGAAAATTATGAAAAAGCAAATTTTAAAAAATGAGCAACAAATTCGCTCAGTACAAAAAAATTAATCGAGTACAAGCGCTTTTATTTTATTTAATATATTTGTATACATAACTAAATATTATTTTTATTACATATTGCGTATTTGGCTGCCAACTATCGTTGATGACCGCTAAATTGCTTGGCATTCATGCATACAAGTACAAACAATTAAAAATAATATCAAGTAAAACGAAATGCAGTTATGTCAGTGTGTGTGTGTGTATGTGTGTCTGTGTGTGCACACGTTTTGATAACGTCTTTATTTTTTTGTTTTCTTTTGTTAAGCTTTCCGTGACGTAGCGGCATGTGCTTTGTTGCTGTTGCTATACGAGGCGCACGAAAGCTTTTGGCTTCTGATTGTGATGTGCTCGTGACAGCTTCACACACACACACAGACGAACACACATATACGTAATTTGATCAAGAATACATGTGCAAATTGATTTGAAAATTGTAATGGCTATGTATGCCTAAAATTAGCCTAATATTCTAAATATATATTCAATAAACGAATCTGTAACCGAATCAATAATAAAACCCAACGCTAAGCCGAACTACTTCGTAGTTTGTTGAATTTTAGTAGAAAGAATGACACGTTTTTAACAGAAAAATTTATGTTGCCTGTCCCTAAGTAAAACAAAAAAATTAATTCCTATAAATTTGTTTTAAATTTAATATAAATTTAACAAGTTGTTATTTATTGCATCTCGTACAAAAAACAGAGTGTGTATACCCCTTCAGCAATATCAACTTAAGTAATCATAAACAGCTGTTAGGAGCTTTGCAGCCCTCGTTGGCAATTTTGTCGCTGGCAAAACATGCGCATTGTGCTCAGTCTCTCTCCCTCTTTCACTCTCTCTGCGTTTTCGGCTTACTTTTTGTGTTTTATTATTACGCACGTGCACGTGCGCGCCGCTTGTGTCCAATTTGGGTTAGTTAACTTTAAGCAATTAACAGATTAAAGTGTATACATTGTTTTTAACAAGTTGCTGTGTTTGTGTGTGCAAAAATGTGTTTACGCCTGAGCTGTTTATCAGTGAAAAAAATACATGTACATAAACAAAAACAACTTGTGACGCCAGTGCAATTGCAACTGGGCGTCTGCGGTAACCTGAGACGCTGATCTGTGGTTCAGATAACCCTCGCCAGGGGTGCTTGTGGGCAGCTTTTAGCTCCAGTTGTCAACGGCTTTGACCGCTTTGCAAGCCTCGCCTGCGCTCAGTCTGTCTGAGCAGCGTCTGAGGAACGCACGCACAATCAACAATTCTGACTTGAAAAAATCAAAGTAAGAAATTTGTAATCGGAATCGTTCAGCTCGGTGCCCGGTGTTAAATCGAAATGGATTGACGATCTGATTGTGCAGTCAAAAGTGGGCGTGGCATTAAAGTTTTTGTTGCATCACTTAAAAAGTGAATAGTATATGAAATAAATTGTTTTGAATTGAAAACTGTAGTTACAATTTGTGACTTTAAAACTGTGGAAAATTACATGCAAATTAATGTATACAAAAAAAGCTGTTGGTGGATCGGTTCGCGGCTCCACATATTAATAAATCCAGGTTTTGGTTAAAATAATAGAATGTGCAATATTAAAATTCATTGGTTTTTGATTTAAACGAATTTATTATTATTATTTTCATTAAAAAAAGGCAAAATATTATCTACAAAATTTTTCTTAATTACTTTTTCTGTTTTTCATTATTTTTGTAATTGAGCATTGATTTTATTGCACTGTAGCGATAAAGATTGTATTTTGTGGATTGTATGAGCGTGTGGAAGCTAAGTGATAAGTGGGTTGCACTCTCGATGCGCTTATGTGGATGGTGTGAGCGCGGGCGGTGAGCACTCTTAGTTGCTTATGTGTAAGTGCGGATGCCGGCTTAGCATAGGTGCGCGCCTAATGAGAGGATTTAGTTTGTGCGCGTCTGTTGCCCCGATCGGTCGTGTTCTCCGCGCGTGTGATTGAAGTGTTCTGATACCGTAAATTAAACTGTCCGGTAAATGCGATTAGTTCGCGTCGTGTGTGTTTGTGGTAATTTAATTTGTTCGATTTTCGGCTATGGGAAAATACATCTTTTACTTATCTGTACAATTACGGTTTTGTTCTTGATGTTGAGTTTTTCCACATTTGAGGACTAAGTAAGGAAAAAAATTATGTGTGTGTGTGATGTGTGTTCTATTGAGCCATTCTTAAAAGCTTTATACGAATACAGTTAAAGCTTTATAAATGAATTTCAAATAAAAAAATATTTCACTTGTTGATTTTTATATTTTTTTAAATATATATTAAATTAATTTTTATAATTGTGCTAAAATTCTTTTTAGTTCAACTTTAAATGGCAATTCTACGATTTTACGATGTGGCCGCTTTTGATGCGGCCGAGGAGGGGCGGGTGCTGCAGCGTTTGCAGTCGCTCGATCCGCTGTTGGAGTCGGTGCGCATGGAGCGTTGCTATCATCTCGAATACGAGCCGAAGCTGAGCAAATCTCCGTTGGCGTTGGAGCAGCTGATGCGTTGGCTGATCCGGCAACCGCTGCAGGCTCGGAGCACTCTGACAGAGGCGGCCACACTGGAGCTGAGGGATGCGTCGACCCAAATGCTGGTGGAGATTGGGCCACGTTTTAACTTCTCTACGCCCTACTCCACGAACTGTGTGAACATATTCCAGAATCTTGGCTACACGGAGGCGCGTCGCATGGAGAGCTCCACGCGCTATCTGCTGACCTTCAAAAAAACGGAACCGAAAACGGATTCGCATCGTGAAGTGGGCAGCTTTGTGGCGCTGCTCGGCGATCGGATGACCCACTGCCAGTATACGCCGGAGAACACGCCCCGTCTCAGCTTCGATGAGCAGCTGCCCGCCAAGCAGACCGCCTGGCATTCAGTGCCCGTACTGGCGCAGGGACGCGCAGCGCTGGAGCAGATCAATCGCGACCTGGGCTTGGCCTTTACCGACTACGACTTGGACTACTATCACGAGCTGTTTGCCCAGAAGCTCAAACGGGATCCGACCACCGTGGAGCTGTTCGATTGCGCCCAGAGCAATAGCGAGCACTCCCGCCACTGGTTCTTCCGCGGACGGATGCTGCTCTCCGGCGCCGAGCTGCCCAGCACACTGATCCAGCTGATCATGGACACGCAGCGCACCACGAATCCGAATAACACAATCAAATTCAGCGATAACAGCAGCGCCATTGTTGGCTTCACCCACGATGCACTGCAGCCGCTGGAAATTGGCAAGCCGGGCCCAATCCAATTGCAGCGCATCGAATCCGATTTGATTTTCACCGCCGAAACGCACAACATGCCCACAGCTGTGGCACCGTTCAGTGGCGCCACCACCGGCACCGGTGGCCGACTGCGCGATGTGCAGGGCGTGGGACGCGGTGGCCTGCCGATTGCCGGCACCGCCGGCTACTGTGTGGGCGCCCTGCACATACCCGGCTATAGTCAGCCGTACGAGCCGACGGGCCTCAAATATCCGGGCTCGTTTGCGCCGCCGCTGCAGGTGCTCATCGAGGCGAGCGATGGCGCCTCCGACTATGGCAATAAGTTCGGCGAACCTCTCATCTGTGGCTTCACCATTTCCTATGGTCTGGCCAATGCAGCGGAGCCGAGCTCGCGGGAGGAGTACGTGAAGCCGATCATGTTTAGCGGCGGGTTGGGCACCATGCCCGCCGCCATGCGGCAAAAGCTGGCGCCGGAACGTGGCCAGCTGCTGGCCAAGATCGGCGGACCCGTTTATCGCATTGGCGTCGGCGGCGGTGCGGCCAGTTCGGTGGAGGTGCAAGGATCCGGCGATGCCGAGCTGGATTTCAATGCAGTGCAGCGCGGCGATCCCGAAATGGAGAACAAATTGAATCGTGTGGTGCGCGCCTGTCTCGAGCTGGGCGCACGCAATCCGATCCTGGCCATACACGATCAGGGCGCCGGCGGCAATGGCAACGTTCTCAAGGAGCTGGTCGAGCCGGGCTTTGCCGGCGCCATCATCTTTGCCAAGGAATTCAAATTGGGCGATCCGACAATTAGCGCCTTGGAGCTGTGGGGCGCCGAGTATCAGGAGAATAATGCGATACTCTGCCGGCCCGAGGATCGGCCGTTGCTCGAGAAGATTTGCGCACGCGAACGTTGCCCCATCAGCTTTGTGGGCGTGGTCACCGGCGACGGACGGGTCACACTCGTGGAGCAGGCGGCGCCCGCGAATATGCAACAGGCATTGGAAACGGAGTCGCGCAAGGACTACGGCCCGGCCCCATTCGATCTGGAGCTGTCGCACGTGCTGGGCGATATGCCCAAGCGCGTCTACGAACTGACCGCCATTCCGAGTCCGCGCCAGGCGCTGCAACTGCCCGCCGGCCTGCGTCTCAGCGAGGCTCTCGAACGCGTGCTGAGCATCGTCGCCGTGGGCAGCAAACGCTTCCTCACCAACAAGGTGGACCGCTGCGTGGGCGGCCTCATCGCCCAGCAGCAGTGCGTGGGTCCCCTGCAGGCGCCACTCGCGGACTACGCCCTGACCACCGTCTCGCACTTCAGCCACGCCGGCATTGCCACCTCGATTGGAGCGCAGCCCATTATGGGTGAGTAAGAGCCAGTTGCTGGTGTCAATTTTTATACCCTGTATCCATTTCAAGATGTGTGAATATATTTAGAAAAAAGAAAGAAAAAGAGAAAGAAAAAGTTAAAGCCATAGCTTACTCTGTAACGTATATATATTCTTATTCTGTGCGTTTGCCATCTGCTCGTATATTTTTTTGCGTTATATCGATAGATAATTATATCGATCGTTTTTTTAAAATTTTTATCAATATCTCTGTATATATTTATCTATCTATATACCAAATTTGGTAGATTAAATTCAACTAATATATTTTTGGCCGAAAATCGATATATATCGATAAAAAGTGCAATTAATTTTTTTTACACATCTTTTTGATTATAGAAATTAAAATTTTAAATTTGGCATAAAAATTTTTATTTAAATCATAGATAGACCCTATTTAAATTAAAATATTGATACCCTTTTATCGTTATCAAAAATCGATAATTGATTTGCAACAGTGTTTGTTTTAAAAACATCGTCGCGTCGTTTTTTATATGATCGATAACTTCTTTGCTTCCAAATGATCGATAAATATCGATTGACAGCTGCTTGTTATGTCTGTTTGATAATCGATAAACCACGTCAATTAATTTCTTCCTTATTTTCACTTCGTTCATCTTCAGGCATCGTCAGTCCGGTGAACATGGCGCACATGTGCGTCGCCGAGGCGCTCAGCAATCTCGTCTTCGTGAAGATCAGCGAGCTGGCGGACATCAAGTGCTCCGGTAACTGGATGTGGGCCGCCAAGTTGCCCGGCGAGGGCTACAAAATGTACGAAGCGTGTTTGTCGCTAAGTCGACTGCTGCAGGAGCTGCGAATTGGCATTGATGGCGGCAAGGATTCGCTCTCGATGGCCGCCAAGGTGGATGGCGAGGTGATCAAATCACCCGGCACCCTTGTCCTATCCACCTACGCACCCTGTCCGGATGTGCGGGTCCGGGTCACGCCCGATCTCAAGGGTCCGGCGCTGGGCAAACCAACCGCTTTGTTGTGGATCAACATCGAGCGGAGCGCTCGGCTGGGCGGCTCTGCGCTGGCACAGGCGTATGCCCAGCAGGGCGAACGGACGCCCAACATGGAGCAGACCCAGGTGCTGAGCCGTGCCTTCGAGCTGACCCAATCGCTGCTCGCGGAGCAGCTGCTCCTTGCCGGACATGATGTCAGCGATGGCGGCCTAATTGTCTGCCTGCTGGAGATGGCGATTGGCGGCTTGGGTGGCCTCCAGTTGGACGTGGCGGAGGCAATCGCCGGCATTAAGGACTATGATACGGCCAGTGCTGCCATTGGAACGGATCTGTGTCTGCTGTTCAGCGAGGAATGCGGCTGGGTGCTGGAGGTGGCCGAGTGCCAATTGGAGGCGGTGCGTGCACGCTTCCAGGCGGCCGACGTGCCCAACTATCTGTTGGGCAGGACGCACGGCTTTGGCCTGGATGCGGCCCAGGTGATCATTAAAAATGGTTCGAAATCTCTGCTGGATGCGCCGCTGCGTCAGCTCTACAAGCAATGGGAGCGCACCAGCTACGAGCTGGAGAAGCTGCAGGCGAAGGTGGAGTGCGCCCAATCCGAATACGACAGCCTCGACTATCGCCAGGCGCCCCAGTACAAGGCGCCCGTCCAGCTCCAGTCGGAGCTCATCCTCAAGCGCTGCGCCCAGCCCATTCGCGTGGCCGTGCTCCGCGAGGAGGGCGTCAACAGCGAGCGCGAGATGATGGCCAGTTTGCTGCGGGCCAACTTCGAGGTGCACGACGTGACCATGTCCGATCTGCTGGCAGGTGAGTCCCAGACCCATTATTATTGCTACTACTCTTCGACTATTTAAATCATCATTCTGGGTGGTCATATTTTAGATCAAAAATCATGCCAAAACTGACAAAAATGTTGACAAGTAATACCTTCGGATCCATAGCTCCCATACTTGAAACTCACATAACTTTGTCAAAACTGAACCGATTTTCATGTTTGATTGCATTCTGATCATGATTTGACCTCAAGATTAATTCTGCATTCAAAATATATTCATTTCTGAAAATTATTTTTTTTTCAATTTTTTTGTGAAAAAATCACCTACTCCCCCCTTATTAATTTTCAAAAAAAAATTTTTTTTTTTTTTTAGAATTGCAAATTTATATTTTTAATCGATTACGGATGCTATAATTAGTAGAAAAAACATCATTTAGCCCGATTCTGAGGGGGTCAAATTTTTGGTCAAAAATCATGTCAAAACTGACAAAAATTTTGACAAGTAATGCCTTCGGATCCATAGCTCCCATACTTGAAACTCCCATAACTTTGTCAAAACCGAACCGATTTTCATGTTTGATGGCATTTTGATCATGATTTGGCCTCAAGATTAATTCTGCATTAAAAATATATTCATTTCTGAAAATATTTGTTTTTTAAATTTTTTTGTGACAAAACGCCTATTCCCTTACTCCGATATTCATGATTGATAGCATTTTGATCTGGAGTTCACCATTTAAAAAATGTTTTTTGATTTTGAACCAGGCACCACCAGCCTCGCGCAATACCGTGGCCTGGTCTTTCCCGGGGGCTTCAGCTATGCGGATACGCTCGGCTCCGCCAAGGGCTGGGCGGCGAACATCTTGCACAGTGCGCTGCTGCGACCGCAATTTGAGGCGTTTAAGCGGCGGCCGGATGTGTTCTCTTTGGGCATATGCAACGGTTGCCAGCTGATGACATTGATTGGCTTTGTGGGCACCGAGGCGGACGCGGCGCCCGTTGTTCCTGAGCTGGCGCTGCTGCACAATCGTTCGCAGCGTTTCGAGTGCCGCTGGTCGACGGTGCGGATTCCGCCCAGCCGGGCCATAATGCTGAGCAATATGCACGACCTGGTCCTGGGCTGTTGGGTGGCCCATGGCGAGGGACGGTTTGCCTTCCAGCGCGAGGAGCTGTTGAGTCGGCTGCAGGAGCAACAGCTGGTTACGCTCCAGTACGTGGATGATGCGGGCGTGCCCACCGAACTGTACCCCATGAATCCCAATGGCAGTCCCGGAGGCATTGCCGGCCTCTGTTCGCCGGATGGCCGTCATTTGGCACTGATGCCGCATCCGGAACGCTGCAGCGCCATGTACCAGTGGCCGTATGTGCCGCCGGGCTTTGAAGTGCCCAGCACCCAGCTGGAGAGTCCCTGGCAGCTCATGTTCAACAATGCCTACAAATGGTGCACGGAGCAGATGTAATTTAGCACTTGACAAATTATATTTCCGATTCCAATTCAAACTAATTTTCACTTGCCTCGCAAATTAAAATGCGATTTCGAATATATAAAATATTAATAACGATTTGCATTCCTCGGAATTCCATTTATATTCTTATATAATCTGATAACAACTTGAATATACCATAGATAAATTAATTATTGAATTTTTGACATTTAATTTTAGTTTTAATTTACACAATTCTGAATCTTTAAAATTGAATTTGAATTTCGATTCATTTATTAGCATTTATTTTGATTAGTTTTTAAATTCATTCCTAAATAAAACACTTATATTTTCTATATAAAATAATGAGTTTATAAATGTGAAAGTTTTCTCACGTATTCATATAAATTTATCACTTAACTCATTATGATCATAATGCAAAAACTATTGTTTCATATTCACTATTATCAACTCAAATTTCTCATAAAGTATAATGAAAACTTTAATTTTACGCAATTAATTTCTATAATAATTTCCTTTACTCACATTTTTCTCATTAGTTTTCAATTTTCCATTCATGTTTCAACGGATTTGAATCATTTCAAATAGTTTTATCTATGGTAATCAAAAATGTACAAACTGTATTCATATCTATTCATTCATTGTAATTCAGAATACAAAATTCATTTATATCATTAACAATTTATTTTTAAAACTTATTCACTCAAGTTGCACGCAATTTTGAATAGAAAAAAAAAATTAACTTATTGTTGTTCCAAAAGTTTTTATAAAACGCAAAACAATTGTTTAAAGTCAAAATGAACTTAAGCTTAATATGACTAGTAATAGATATATATATAGATATATACATACGTCAACTGCTAATTACAACAACAAAGGCAACTACTTCACAACTTAACTAATTAAACGTAAGCCCTAATTGAAATAACTTGTGCTAAAGTTAAGTCTAACCAGAAATTTGTAGCAGGCACTTTAAATAGTTGGCCTTGGCGCCCGGCGCCATCATATATTTGGAGTTCCAGTCGTGCTCGTTAATGTGCAGCACCTTGTAGCCCATCATTTCCAGATGCTTCATCTTGAGCGATTCGGGACCGCGCAACGCAGTCAAATCGTTCTCGCAAAACGAATCCAACCTGAGCAGCAAAATGGCCACCCTGGTAAGTAAATAAAAATATATTATACAAATTTAAATTTAGATTATTTAAATAATATTTACTCCTGCATGAAAGGAAGGCGAGTTAAACAAGGCACAACACAGAGGAAACCATTCCGGAACGGAATAATGTGGTAAGCCTCTCCTAACTTTGATTTTATAATCTAGACTACGAATTGCAAATGTCGGGAAAGTGCCAACCTTCGTATTATCAGCTGAGATCAGTAGACAAGTGACGAAGTGAAAGGTTCTTAAGAGATCCTTCTTTTCGGACGTACGAGTACGGATCACTTTGTGGCTTTTTTGGCATACCCGGTTTAACCTATACCCAACCTACTTGGTGATGCGGTCCAGCATAGTGGCCTCCACCGGTGGCGCTGGCAGGAGCTTCTTATCCTTGTCAAAGTGTATCACAAAATCAATTTGATAGCCGTAGGGCGTTGTGTGATTGCAGCGAAAATAGTTCTCATCCTTGAGTAAATCCAGCAGCAGTTCCTTCACATTGGCGCTAAAAGCGCTGGGCACAAAGGGTTCTGCAACAGAAAATGATTGAAATTTTGTTGATTCAACAAGATTTATTCGCACATACTCTTGCTGAGCTGCGCCTCCACATAGTTCTGCTGGAACCAGGGCACATTTGTCTCGGGCAAATCCAGGCAAACGGTGCGATTCAGCTGCATTACGCGATTGAGCACCAGGCCCGGATAGATGGCCTTGGAGTAGCAGATCTGTATCTCGTTCTCAATGCGCTGTATGAACTTGACGCAGAAAACCTGATTGATTAGCTGCTCCGGAATGGTCTTGTAGAAGCACAGCGCCAGGCACGACTGCACCAAGGACAGACCGCTCATGTGGTCAAAGTCACTGCGGTGAAGAGGAAAGAAAGAAAAGTCATATGACTTGACTATATGTCTATATATATATATGTTAATTAGCACGCACCGTAGTAGTACCGAAGCGGCGCAGTCCAATGACTCCAGGGAGACCGGTGTGTAGCCCAGATTGTAGGCACAGGTGAGCACCTTCTCAACGGTATCGCCGGTGATGTGCTCATGCTGTTGCCTCACATAGTCAAACATGGACTCGAGCAGCTCGGGCACAAAGAAATTCGAGGCATTAAAATTGTACGCCATGTCGCGCACAATGCGCGAATTCAGATCGTTGCACTGCAGCGTTTTATAGTGCGACAGCGCTTGATTGTAGACCTGTGTGTTCTTCAGTGCTGCAAGGATTGGGGCATGGATTAGGAGAGGTTCATTTTAGTTTAATTCAGATTTCACTCACTCTTGCGATGGCTGAGCGTGCGCACAATTACGCTCAGTTCGTTCGCGTTCAGCGGCTGCTGTTCGCTGTTGATCAGATGCCGTTCGGTGCAGGCGATCAGTATGCTGTCCATGGTGATCAGCTGCATGCCCATCACATGTGGCACGTGCTGGCGAAACCGCAGCTCGCTGGCGATCTGCATGCCACGGCTGAGCAGAAAGCAATCCTGTATATCGAATTGGGGCGACATCGCGAGCATTTTGCTCAGCACCATGTTGGGGAACTTCTTCCAGGCGAACGGCGTCTGGCCGTAGGCCATCACAAAGGCAGCCAGGCGCGCAAACTTGCCGGGCAAACGACCCGCCACATCCTGCTCAATGGCCTCGATGCACAGCCGGCTCAGCCGTCGCTCCACCTCCTGGTGCCGGTACGTGCCGCCCAAATTGTTGTTGAAGTTCATATAACGCTGACAGTGGCGCAAAAAGCGCAAATGTTTTCGCTCGTTTTCGTTGGCATTTAACTCTTGGATCACGCCCGACCAGTACGCATCGCAGTGGCGCACATCGGCGATCTTCAGAGCGCGCAGCACGCTAAACAAATGTCCGCTGGCGTTGGGCAGCTGCCAGGCGGACTTGGAGTAGAGCAGCTGGCGGAACTGTTGCAGGTACGCGTCCCGCTGTTCCAGCGCCGCAAATGGCACCGCACAGGCGAGCGCATCGGGTGTCTGTTCCCGCTGCAGCAGTGCCTCCGTGGCCAGTTTCAGCGGCCGGACCAGTGACGCCGGCTCCTGATGATGCAGAAAGGTGCGACAGACGCTCTTCAGATCACTGGACTCCAGCTCCGGCAGGCAGCCGGACAGCGCCAACAGCAGCTGGCGTATCAGAGCCGTATTCCGGTGCGACCAGGTCGGCAGATTGAGCATGTGCAGCAATTTGAGCAGCGCCTTGGGCGTACCGCTGCCCAGTGTGCCGCATTGGAGCAGCTCAACCGTTCGGCTCTTAAAATCGGCCAGCAGCTCGGCATCGATCAGCGGATGCAGCTGGAACAGGCAGGTGGACAGTAGACGCACATCCTGCTCGCTGCGGCAGTTGGCCACGTGCTGCATCAGATGCGGCATGAAATTGCGACAGACGAGCGGCGTAAAGAAATCACGCTCCAAATTGATGGCCACCAGGAGGCGAGACAGCACCGGCAGCGGCATCAGCTCCTTGTCCACGGCCAGCTCAATGCTGGCCAAAGCACGCATCAGCATCTGCTCCAGCGTGCGATCGCTGTTGGGGACATGCATCTTGCGCAGATACAGATAGCAGCAGCTCAGATCGTTCATGTCCATGGCGGCTATGTGCGGGTCCAGTGCGGGCAGCAGTTGTTGCTGCAGTTGAACGCTGAGCGCCGCTTTCGCATCGGTGGACATTCGCTGATAGTGTGACCAAAGGGTCGCAACGCACTGCACCCGATCCGACAGCTCTAGCTGGCTCTGGGCACACAGTGCCAACAGCTCTGTCGGACTGAGAGCATTCTCCAGACTAACCGCGTCGCAGGCGTCCAGTTCGTCGATGTTGCCGAGCACCTGTTGCTGCTCGACATTGTCCTGATCGCTGCTGTAGCCGCGTTGTCCGCTGCAACTGAGTGGTTGCCGAGGAATCAGCATTTGTTGCTGCTGTTTTGTTGCTGCATTCGCCGCCGCCTTCAGCCGGGTCGCGTTTTTAATGGGCGGCTTGGCGCCAATGTTGACATGACGGCGCAACAGTTGCAATTGTCGTATTTGTTGTAAATATTGCAGGCATTTGCAGGGCGCGCGTGGCAAATAGTTTAAATACATTTCAAAAATGGCAACTTTTATACAGGTAAAATGTGTTATTTAATAAACAAATTGCGACTTGTCTGAAATGTGAGCGCGGCGACCAGCAGACCTACGAGTGCTGCCAATCGGTGTGTAAGTGTTGTGCAGCCCTGGTAGAAAACAGCTGTGTGTGCTTTAAAAAAAAAAACAACTAAACTCAACAAATCAGGCTAATGGAAACAAAAACCGGGAACAATTAAATTAAATATTTAATAATAAATAAAAAAAATTAAATAAAGCCAAACAAAAATAATAGTAATAAAATGTTAACAATTAAAATGGATCAACATCAGCAGAGCAACAGTTGTTTTGAAATGCCTAACAAAAATGAAATTAACGGAAAAATGCTAAAGCAACCAAAAGAACAGCTGCTAGTTCCGTTCAGTTCAGTGACTAACTCATTGTTCACTTATGCGCCATTAAACAGCTGTTGGTTTTAAATCGCTTATTTTAAAAACAAACGGATTTGAATAATAAACATAAATGTCACAAAATCAGGTGATTCTGCTGCAGGCAGGCTACTCCTACAAGGATGCAGCTGATGCGAATGCGATGCGGGCCAATTGCAGCTGTACCTTAATACGCTGTCGCGACGGCACCAACATTATCGTGGACACTTTAACCGCCTGGGATGGCGACCATTTGACATCGTTGCTGGCTGCACAGGGATTGCAGTTGGCCGACATCAATGTGGTTGTGTGCACACACGGCCATTCCGATCACATCGGCTGCAACTATCTCTTTCGGGAGGCGCGCCTTCACATTGTCGGCTCCTGTGCGTCGAAGGGTGATCTTTACTTTGAGCATTCCGGCGCATTGGATGCTCATGGCGAGGTCCTTGTTGAGGAGACGCCTGGCCATACGCTGAGCTGTGTATCTGTGCTGGTGCACAACAGCCAGCTGGGCGGCACAGTGGGCATTTGCGGTGATCTCTTCGAGCGGCGCGAGGACATCGACGATGCACAAATCTGGAAATCGGCCGGCAGCGAGGATGAGCAGCGACAGGCCAAGGAGCGATATCGCCTGGCCACATTGTGCGACCACATTGTGCCCGGCCATGGACCAATGTTTGCCGTAAACGATGCGCTGCGCGCAACACTGAAAACCTGCACAAAAACAACGTAGTTTTATGCAGAACGCAGAAAGGGTATACAGTCGTCGCCTTTCAGCATGCCTCCATAATCTAGATCTTAGACATGTAAGTGCATGTGAATACAAAAGAAATATAAACAGAAAGATATTTCATGATGTTTTTTTATATTTTCTTTTCTTTTTTAAATTTATCGCGTTTTTATTAGCCGATTAAACTTTATTTTTAGTAAATCTAACGGTTTGATAGCTTCTATATTTTGATCTCAAGGTTTCAATCTGTAGCAATTTTCATGATTTCTCCCTTAATAATTTAAAAAAAAAACCGTTTTTTTAAATAAGTATAAAAACAATTTTAAATACGATTCTGAGCAAATACATTTTCTAGTAAACAAAATCAAAGCAAATTTGACAAAAGTTTGACACGTAAAGTTCTATAAAAAACAAATTGTTAAAAATAAAATTTTGTTAAAATTTTTCCAAACAAAATTTTTCCAAACAAAATTTTGCTAAAATATTTTGGTAAAAAATCATGTAGGCTAATTTCTGAAAAAATTAAAAAATTTTGGTTTTTATAATCGATTGTGGGTGTCATAGTAAATTTGTTGGTCAAAAATCATGCAAAATTTGACAATAATTTTGACAAGAAAAATTTTCATATATTTGAAATTTCCCTAACTTGATCAAAAAGAAATCGATTTTTCCTATTTGATGGCATTTTGGTCATAATTTAATTAATGCAAATTTTGTTAAGTCTTTTTTTTTTTGTTAAAATTAGTTTTAGTTGGGAAATAATAATCATTGCTCCTTGAGCAATATTGTAAATGTAAGGATTGAGTTATTTATGTGCAATTTGTTAAAAGCGTTGGTTTAGCAAGCTATGATATTAACATATTTATTTTTTTTTTGTATTTTATAGGCGCTTGCTTGTATGTTCAATTCAAATTTCGTCTTGCAATCGTTTCGTTACAAGTTTTTTTTTTGGTCTCAAATTTTACCGTTTAAGCGAAGCTATGTTGCATACATCAATAAGGGAATTGCCTATTTAAATGCGATACTGTTAGAATAAGGTTTGGCTATTGCTTCAAAATTTCTCGTTAATTGCAGCAACACCAACAACAAAGGAGCTGCTGCAAAAAAAGGACATAAGTAAGAAAAAAAGGGATAGAAATAAAGCACCAAAGACGCCTTCAGATGCGAGATAGGACGAAGATCATTTAACGAAGCAAGCCTATCTGCAGTCAACAAAAAAAATCAACAACAACAACAGCAACAACAACAAGTAGAAGAACATAACTCGCATTTTATAAATCGCTCGATTTCGAAGGACATCCAGAAAAATGAGCCAGGCGTCGTCAAATGCATTAAGTACACACCGGAATCGTTATTATAATCCGGTCTCACGGATACAATCGCTAATCCAGAATCTGGACGCTGAGCTGATCACGTTGTGCAAACAATGCTCGCTGCCAAAAAATACGGCCAGCCAGCTGATGAACGGGATCGGACCGGCGCTGAATCATCAATTGGCTGGCGTTCAGCTGCAGCAGGCGAGCGGTAATAATGTGCTGGCGCAGGTGCGGGCCACCGGGCAGACGAACTCAACGGCGGGACTGGCGCCGGATGCGCACAAGCGCCAATTGAGGAACACGTATCGGACCCGTGTCATTGACGCCTATCGGAATCGTCGCATATTCACCGTTTACGGCAACTATCAAACGGTGCGGCGGGCGCTCGTCCGTCGCGGCTGGCTGGAAAAGTTGCCGGCGGGCCGGCTAGCGAAGCTGCAGAGCATGTCCGAGGATTCGCTGCTGGAGCATGCGCGGCGCGGCAACGAATACGAGGCGGTTGTCATATCAAAGATGATCAACAATTTTCCATCGTTCTTCATCTGGCAGAGCAAGGCGCAACGGGATTTGTTCCCGGAGGTGAAGCCGTTCCGCAATCGGGTCAGGCGCAGTCAATTCCTCGATTTCTCCACCAAGGTGGGCCTGGTGGGGTGTGCCGAGCAGGAGCGCTGGTTCCGCGAGGACGGCGTCTGCGGCATGAGCTATCCGCGCTTCTATCGCTTGGGCGCCAACAGCATGGAGGATCGTGCGGCGTTCATTGAGGACTATCACCAGACACAGGCGCGCTCCTTGCTGCGCTACATCAAGGAGCATCGTCCGGCCGATATGGTGGACCCCGAACATGGCGCCGTGCTGAGCCTCACGATCGACTTTGCTCTGAACAAGGTGAAGGCCATGATCAGGCAGAAGGAGCACTATTCGCTGGACGATGCGCGCATCAAGCTGCCAACGCCAACCGAAATGATCGAGAATCAATCGTTCATGGTGCAATCATCCAAGGTGCTCCACTCGCACGCATCGTTCAAGGTCACCGAGCGTGTTATGGCCGAGTACGCCCGCCTCGCCGCCCAGTATCTCGATCAAATCGAGGCCCTGCGCCAGGACTACCGCTGGGACGGCTGTCGCAATCTGTGGATCCTCAAGCCGGGCTATCAGTCCCGCGGCATCGGCATCGTTATACGCAGCTCCCTCGACGAGATACTCCAGTGGACGTCGAACAATCAGAATAGAAAATATATTGTACAAAAGTATATTGGTGAGTAAATCAAACAGTTATATAAATAATATATAAATATATATATGTTCATATATCGTCGCTACTGGTTTGATTACCATTATTTTATTCATTCCTAAATCGATATTCGAATCCGCTCTTTTTTTTTCTCAATGAAATAATAAGTTAGTCGCACTTCTAT
>SCDT01000330.1:0-41440 GCA_004143765.1 Drosophila melanica
CAGATGCTGCGATAGCTAACTAAATAAAGGCAGCCGCAGGCGCTGAAACGTGATCAGGCAATTACGAGTTGGCGCATTTGAAAGAAGCAGGAAAAACAATATATTTAACAAAAGAAGATATATTTTTATATATAAAAAGGCTTCAATGCGCTCTTCAAATGCATAAGTAGCTGCTGGTTAAGGGGCGGAGTGGGGAGGATCAGCTGACCGGTTCAGGAATAACCACACCCAAAGCAAAAAAGCGCGTTGCGCAGATTTACAAGCTGTGATTAGGTGTGTGTTTGTGTGTGTGTGTGTGTGTGTGTGGGCAGAACTGCTGCCAGAGAAGCAGCTCCGAGCCAATATAGCGCTGGACTAGCCGTCAAGCTGCTAAAATCAGCGAAGCGCTGCAAAAAAAAAGCAGCGATTACGAAAGCCGAAACGAAGATACTCCAAGCCAAGCCAAGCAAAGCCAAGCCAGGCCAGGCCAAGCCGAGCCGAGCCAAGCTAGCCCAACTCAGCCAAGCCAGGCCAAGACTAGCTAAGCCAACTCGAGCCAAGCGGCGCCGAGTCAGGCTAAGCCAAGTTGGGCTGCCACCAAGTCACTAAGTCAGTCAGTCAGTCGGCCCACGGTATGTGCGCGTTGGTAACCCCTTAAGCAGACCCACCCCGCCACAGCCCCCCCGCCGTCCGTCGGTCCATCCCAGTTTGCACCGCTCGACACACATATTTGCTAGTAGCTGAGTTTTGTTTTGTTTAGCGCTTGGCCTGGGCCTGGGCCTGGTTATATCATCAGCGCTCTTACGTGCCAGCCAAATGGTCAGCGTGGCTGGAGCGACCGACTTAGGAGACCGCGTGCGCGTTTTATGCATTTTCAAAGCGGGACACCAGCAGCAACAACAACAACAACAGCAGCTAAATGCTCGACTGGCCAACTGGTTGGCTATTTGGCTGCTTGGCTGCTTGGCTTGGTCAGCCAACGAGTCGCAGTCGGCGTCTTCGCTTTTGCCGTCTCACTCTCACTCTTCGTACGTTCATTCATTCATCGAACACCCCGCACAGCCCCTGTCCGAGCGTCCGCATTTGAATAATGTTTGACCTAAATTCGAGTTTTGTGCGCGCGCTTTTTTGGCTGACAAGAAAGAGTTAGTTACTAACAAAAGCCCAGCTGAAAAGTCAACAATGCCTCTTGCTGTTTTTTTATTTTTTGTATTTTTCTTTCTTTCCACTTTTATTTTTTCAATTTTTAACTGATTTTTTTTTCACTCTTTGTATTTTATTTGTTGCCGCTTAAATGGCATTTTTCTGCGTGTGAAAAGCTGTCCAAAATCATTTTGTTTGAGTGTTACGCGCATTAAAATTGCTTTGTTCCTGTTCAACATGGAAAAAAGGGCTGCATTAATTTTGATCAGTCTTTTATGTCATGCCAACTATCTTTACAGTTTATCAAAAAAAAAAAAACCTTTAAATAATGTTTTTTTGTTTTTAGAAGAGCGTCATCGAAGCTGACAAAAATTTCAAGAAATAAATTGTTTGTCATTTGAACTTTTTAATATATGTTAACAAAATACAAAATGATTCACTGTTGATGCTGAAAATTGTCCTTGAGCTGTGTGAATAGAAACGACAGCAGCCAACATATAATTTACATATATGATGAATCAGTTTTAACATTAAGTTTATCTACAATAACAATCTCTGAGCTATCCTTAAATTAAAAGAAAATTTTTCAAAAATATACGTTGTATAAAGTTTTTTTATTTAAATATTATGTTATCATTGTAATTTATCACTTGTAAATTGTATTAAAACCAAAAATTTAAATTTTAACAAGCAAAAATGCAATCGAAATTAAAGTAGGTTAATTTTTTGCATACCACATATATGTCAAAAAATTTGTATTTTTTAAATTAACAAATTCGCACAGCTTAAAAAAGTAATAAAAGCTTTTGTTGATTTGATTTCAATTGTGTATAAAAATATTACGTAAAGTCAAAATGCGTTGTGAACTTTCCAGAATTCGTTGTCGATCGCATAACAGCAGCCACATTTAAATTTAATTTAACTGCTACTTAACATAATTAGCCTATTTTAGCCGCGTCTTGTGTGCCACTCTGAACGCATTTTAATATTACTCTCCGTTCGCAGCTGTGATTCATCGTGAAACAGTTTAGGGCTCTTTGGGGTACTGTACTCTGGTTTCGGGTACTCGAATACTTGGATACTTGGATACTGGCACATGGGTACTGAAAGTCATAACCACGTTTATGAGCTCACGTATCTCCATGTTGGCCGTTGCTGTTGTTGTTGTTGCTGTTGTCGCCGCATTTTTCCCTTTTTTATTATTATTATTTTGGTTTTTTTTTTGTGTTTGGTTTTGGCCTTTGTCTTAAGCTAAAAACATTTGACATTTTCATCAAGTTTTACACACATGTAAACAGCTCAGCTCGAGCGCTCTCCTTTCATGATTTAATGTGATACAGCAAAAGCAACAACAACAATGCATTAACAAAAATATGTTAAGCACGATTACTGTAGTTTTTATGCCATATGCATGCTGTGGCTCCAATGTAAATAGTTATAGTTTACATTGCATCCAATGATGCAGCAAAAATACACAAAGATATATTACCCAAAAAAAAAATGAAAGAAATAACAGGAGATATATTTTATATATAACGCGTAATTATAAGTGATTATTAAAAAAGAAGACAAAAGCCATAAATATTTATATATTTTCGAATTAAGTTGAATAGTTTTAGCTAAGGAATTGAGGCTGACATTAAAGCTGCTTGCAAATTTTTAAAAAGCCAAGTTTATTTTGGGTATAAATATACAAATATATATGAAAAAGTTTTCGATACACAATCCAAAAAAAGTTACAAAATTTATATTATATATTGTGCAACGTTTTCTTGTTAAATGTACAATTATTTTCTATTCAAACTACCAATTCTTTTTTTAAACGAGTTTTTTGGGGTAATTAACTGTATTCAATAAATTTTTATTATAACTGAACTAAATTTTTTTTATATATTTATATAAAATTTGCTAAGCTTAAAGTAACAAATAAAATTGATCACTGATTGAAATAAGCTGATTGAATGCTATAAGTAAATTGACTAATGAGAGCAGTTCGAATCTTTCTGGAGCTATGTGAGTGTTTTTGGGCTGCTTGGCCAATTTTGCATTATGCCTGAGATTGATGCCACAAATTGGTTCACATGGCATGACTCTACATCGAGAGACGGTAGTCACTCGCTCTGTCTTGCAATTTGGGGGGTGGTGGAGGTGGTGCTGGTGGTGCGGCTGTGGCATCGTCAGCGGCACTGTTGTAATCTTACAACTTTAATTTCTGTTTTCTTGAGTTTTTCTTTGGCTAATTTTAGTGCATTCTCGGATTGAAGTGCCCGCCATGTGGCTAATTTCGTATGTTTTGTTATTATTGCATGCTCAGATTGCCACTTGTTGTTGTAGTTATTTTTTTTTTCTATTTCTTTTTTGCCACCGTTGTGGCTGGGGTGCAGGCTCAAACCTGCCAGTGTGTGCGTGTGTGTGTGTGTGTGTGTGTGTGTTGATTGTGTGTTAATTAACTTTGGCATCAGTCAGCGTCAGACAATGCACTTTTCGCTTGGCTTTTGGGCCAAGCTGAGAACAGCTACTGGTCACATTTTTAACTTTAATATTATTTTATTTCTTACACACATATGTATATATATATATATCTTTTTTTTGTTTTTATCACTTGCCAATTCGTGGAAAACAACTGAAGCCGGCGGTCATAATGTCGTCTTCAGTGTTTAGTTGTCTGTTGTTGGGGCTTATTAACCGTTGACATTTGTTTAACGCACGTCGTTTACAGTTAGCTCTATTTAATTTGAAGCACTGCCCGAGTGCCGTTATGGCACATTTTCATGTTTTATACGAGCTATTCCCAAGAAAGCCAGAGACGGGCCGGTGTGCTCCAATTTGCCGTGCGACAATTACAAAACGCCAAGTTGCAAGTTGGCCAAAACGCGCGCTGAGACACTTTCTGCCTGTTGCTGCCGCAGTTGCCGCAAATCAATCAAATCCAATCACATCAAATTGAATCGCACCGATTGGGAGTCAATTTGTCTAATGAGCTGTTGCCACAGGTACCCAATTGGCCAAGTGACCAGCCGGGCGGCCAGAGGTGCTAATAATCTCGACTCAATTGAATGAAATGGAACTCAATGCAATTGTAATGTAATGCGACTTAATGCAAAATGCTAATGCAGCAGCAGCAGCAACAGCAACAACAATAGCAGCAGCAGCTCATTGCACCCACTATAGCCAGTTGGCTGATTGATTGAATAGACATAGATATAGATATACATAGATATCGATATGTGTGTAGAATCAGGCGTTCAATAAATGCGCATTTTGATGAAGCCGCCTCAAAGCTAACCAAGCCGAAGGCAAAGCTTGCGGCTTATCGACAACATGCGGCATGTACATTGAACTCTGCCAATCGATCAACAAAATATATATCTTTATATATATATGCAGCCTCGCATATTTATGAGCCCTAACATCAGGTAAAAGTTTTCAAAAGAATGCATAGCTAAACATCTTTTATAAAGCGGCATGCATTGAATTTCTTGTTTTTAATTGATAAACTGCATTTGCCTGAGCCGGGGAATATTCCACAAAAAAGCGACATCAATTATGACTGAAAATTGGCAACATGGCAAAAGTTGTTTTGAATGCTTTAGAAAAATTCTAGAATCTTGAATTCAAACAACTAAAAAGCCGAACAAATTGCACAAAGAATCAGTTGAAACTGAATCGAACCTAATTTTTTGTTTTAATTGACTTTGCTCAATTTTTTGTTTTTCGGCAAATTTTACTCAGGTGCAGTAATAGAATTTAATATTGTTGTTTTTATTGAAAAATAAAAAATGATCACATATTTTATTTATAAAATATATACAATATTTTAATTTAAAGTCTTACAGAATATGAAGAAATATTTTAAGGGCGAAACATTGACTTCAAATCACAGAATTTTTTTTAAGCTCAATGTTTGTTTTAAAGTTAGAAAAACAGCTCATTTATGCGTAGTTTTGGGCATAAATGTTTTACAATAATTTTTTGACCTGAGTTAGCCTTGGCGCATAACCCATATATCACTTATTTATGACAGCTAACAGCTCTTAACCTAATGCAGCTGTGAAAATTGGCAACGGCGCCAGGTAAGACCCAGCCCCGAGACAAACTGCACTTGAGTCACTTCCGCTGCACTTTATAAAGCACTTGCTGCTGAGAAACTTGGCAACGTCGCAAGTGAACGTCTGCCTTGGCGTGGCTCCAAGCCAAATATATTTGAACAATATGTTGTACCTATCTATATGTATATATCTATAATACATATATGCATTTTTTTACTTATTTATTTTTTGTTTTTTTTTTGTGATCAGAAGTTTGGGCACGCTGTGCGGTCGCATCAATGGCCGACCAGTTGTAGCGTGTAGTGTGTCTGTCTCTATGGATTTTCCTGCCCGTAATTACATTTAGTACATGTGTGAATGTGACTTATTGTTGCTGTTCTACACAGTCCAAAAAAAACAAAAAAATAAAACACCAAAAACCGCAAGCCTGCAAAATACGAGTACTGCAAAAAATTGATGGTAAAAATTACAAAAAAAATAAAACGAAAATAAATAAATAAATAAAAATAAAAACAGCGCACAGATCAAGTCTAGTCAGCGTTGTCTAGTCGCAGTCCGATCTAAACTAGTCGAGGCGTTGCGGTCGTTGTGGCCAAGTTACCAAGCAACAACAACAACATCAGAGTACATTGACGTCTAGTTTGCATGTGCCAGCAACAACAACAGCAACAACAGCAACAGCAGCAGCAGCAGCAGCAGCAGCCGCCGCTGTAGTTAAAGCTCAGCCCATCTCTGTTGACTGTAATGCTGCTGCCCCTTCCCCCCGCGCACCCAGCTTACCACATGCATACCTCACCTAACTCTTCTAGCCAAGCAAGTTTCGTTTTTCTTTATTTCTGAAGAATCGGCAAATTGCAGAAAACGAGATTTTTTTCGATTTGGCGTCGAGTACATTGCACTTCGAGCGGCAGCCACAGTTTCCAGCTGGATTCGGTCGAAGTGTTGGTGTAGTCGAGCTGAGGATCGGTGCCGAATACAGGTACGCTTCATAGAGCCATGGCGATGACGCACAGTGGTACCACATTCTATTTTTATTGTGTCAATTTGGTTGTGCTAAAATGTTTTGAAAATATGTATTGCATTTTATGTGTTTAGCAATATTTTTATAGAATAGTTAAAAAATTAAACAATTAAATGGAGTTTGGAAGAGTCGAACATTATTTAAAATTGATAAAAAATTATATTTTTACTTGCATTTTTCTTTTTAATTTAATTATATTTTACTACACATATATATCTGGCATAACTATTAAATTTTGTACTATTTCTACGAATAATCATAAAAGTATTTATTAATCATAGAAATATTTTTTTTTTTGGTGATAACGTAGTCAAGAAAAACGAGCTAACAATCTAGTGGCGAAAGCAGAATCTTCAAAATTACTGATATCAATTAAATATATGAATAAATTGAAATTATAAAAAAAGCTTGTGAATTTTAGATTCTTGTGTTTTGTTTATAGTGATATAGATATATACATATATATAAATATATATATTAATAAGTTTTGATTTAAGACTAAATAAAAATAATTTAAGAGCACTCAGCTAGTTTATTGTTTTAAATTTGTTTGTACAAATTTCCAAAAAAATGTTTATAGTATAGTTTGACCCACTGTGCCTCGTCCGTCTCCGTTTTGGCACGTAGGTTGTTGGCTCGGCGGTCGTTCGTTGTCGTTGTCGTTGCCGTTGTCGTTGTCGTTGTCGTTGTTGTTGTTGTTGTTGTTGTTGTCGTCTTGAAAACTGGGTCAATCGCTGCTTGGGCTGTTGTCTACGTATTTATTTAGTGTTGTTGTGTTGTCTTGCATCTCGTTGCCTGGTTCGACTGGATTTGGATGGACAACTGGCTAACGGGCCTCAGGGGGGTTGGCGGCCGGGCGGGGAGTACAGCGTCAAAGAGTGTAAATTGCACACATTTTATTTTTATTTTGCCTTTTCATTTGCCTATTTCTTTGTGCTTTGACTAACTGGTTGACAGCTCGGCAAGAAATACAAATACCTTAGTACGACTCCAACTTAAGTAGGACTCAATTCTCAGGCCGATTCTCGTCTCAACCTTAACTTCCGTTCCCGGTGACTTTAGTGACCTGTTCTGTTGCCGTGTTCAGCTTTCAGTGTTCTGTTTGGGTTTCGTTTAATTGCAAGTGACATAACTGTTAAACGCACTTTGGCCCGGCCGTCGTTTTCGAGTCTAAAGTCTAGACGGAAGAACGTGTTGCCGTCTACACAGAATGCCGGCCGGCTCTTTCTGCCAAAACTGGTTTTGTCTTTTCTTCTGGTTGTTATGGTTCTTCCTCTTCGTTGGCCGTGTCTGTTTGTGTTCTGTGCTGTTATGTTCTTTACGATATCACTCGACTTGAATTTTGGGCTTTTCTTTTGTGTCACGAGACCGCTAAACCGACAGACGATGCGAGGGGTATTTAATGTCTTTGAGTTCTGCTGAATTCGTGGCATATGCCTGACAGTTAGTTAATGGAAAGGCTTATACGACTGTGAGATCGCCAGCAGATATTGGCAAGCGTCAGCGTGTGCGGTTACTTTGGCCAAGACATGTTATGGGCCGGGTAAGAACAGATCAAATCAGATAAATCGCATACAATTGAAATAACTCAATTTATTTAATGTAATATGCAAATATTACTATTATTATTAAACATTTGATATTTGATAAGCGATTAATACATAGAAGATATATGTGAGGTAAAAAGATAAAGTTCACAAATATAAATATTGAAAAATTGTTTGTTGAATTCTTGAAACTCAGTAAGAAAAGTTAATTACACTTTAATTTTTTTTGGAATAGCAGCTAAAATATCGAAGAACCATTTAGTTCGGAAGAACTTGTCTGAATATTGAAAAACGTAAAAATATGAATATGAATATATGCTCAGGAGCTTGGAAATTAAGGAATCAAAATAAAAATAAATCGTAAAATGAATGAATTAAAAAAAAATAAAATACATGTTTGTGCACTGTATTTACAATTTACAAAATAATAAATTGCATATGTTTTCCGATATAAATTTGCCGGGTTTTTTTTTAAATACTTAAAAATAACTGACAATATATGAAGCTGGTCACCCTAAAGCTTTAATAGTAAAGCCATCACTCTACTGTGGACTTTTTTAAATTTTTCAAATAACTTGCGACACCTAGCGACAATATTTGAAACTAATGATGGCAGCTCTATACAGCAATGTGGCAACGCTGTACAGCGTTGGTGGAAAACTTGGCTAAGTGAACTTGCGAGCAAAATTTTGGAATCTTAAAAAGAAGCCGAATATATATTAATTACAAATCATTATTAACTTCAAATTATATAAATTATCTTAACATCTTTACAGGACCTTCTGTTTATAAAAACCTTGAATAGCTGTTAAAGTAAAAATTCTAGTTGAGTGTATTTTTTTTTGTTGCATATTGCATTTTATTTGAAAAAGTTTTTGCAGCATTTTATTATTCAATTTTAGCATTAGTTAATTACTTGGGTACTTTAAAGACTACGAGAGAATTATGCACAGGAATACAAAAACATGCGTCGTGCTTAAGAATAATACAATGATGATGAATATTCAAATTGTTGGTTTCAGTAGTGGGTTCGATCTTTGGGTGCGCTCATTTTATCCAGTACTCGAGTACTCGTTTATATTGCCATTGAGTCCAAACTTATGCCTGTCCGTCAGTCTTCGGTGCAATTTGAAATAGTTGAAAATGTATCTTTTGTTTTGCAATTTTTGTGCAATTTTTAAATTGTTATATTTGAAATATGAAACGTTACTAAACGTTGTTGTATATAAATAATTATGTGTATAAAAAATGTTATAAAATTGAGACTTAAATTAGTGAGAGTTTCGGGAACGGGGGCTAAGCGAATGAATTGGGGGGAGGGATGCAAAAGAGTGTAAAAGAAAATGGCTGCGAGAAATGCGATAGACGTGCCTCCGTGTAAAGTGTAGCGTAGTAAGAGTGAAGAAGAAGGTGAATAGAGTGAATAGTGAGTAGTGAATGAGTGATGAGTGGTGAATGATTGTGGCGGAAGCGAGTGAAATGAAATGAGAGCTTTGGACCATTTCCGGCTGATGATGTTGCGATTGTTGTCAAACTACGCTTGACATTTCCTGTATTTATGCATGTGTGTGGATGTGTGTGTGTGTGTGTCTGTTTGTATCTGTGTATTGTTGTTGTTGTTATTGCTGCCTCCTCAGAGTATGTTGCAGTGTTTGGCGCGCAACTGCTGCCGCATGCCGCGCAGCAACACGTGCTGGCCACCAAACAGGAGACGCTCACGCACGCACCTCATTCCTCTGGCCACACCATTAAATACAATCGCCCTCGACCTCCTCCTGGTTGACATCCGGATCGAACTCATCGTCCGCGGTGGCCTCCTGATACTGCTGATACTCGGAGACCAGATCGTTCATGTTGCTCTCCGCCTCGGTGAACTCCATCTCGTCCATGCCCTCGCCGGTGTACCAATGGAGGAACGCCTTGCGCCGGAACATGGCCGAGAACTGCTCGGAGATGCGCTTGAACAGCTCCTGGATGGCGGTGGTGTTGCCAATGAATGTCGACGACATCTTCAGTCCCTTGGGTGGTATGTCGCAGACGGCGGTCTTCACGTTGTTCGGTATCCATTCGACAAAGTAGGAGCTGTTCTTGTTCTGCACCGCCAGCATCTGTTCGTCCACCTCCTTCATGGACATGCGGCCGCGGAAGACGGCGGCCACCGTCAGGTAGCGGCCGTGGCGCGGATCACAGGCGGCCATCATGTTCTTGGCATCGAACATCTGTTGGGTCAGCTCCGGTACGGTCAGGGCGCGATATTGCTGCGATCCGCGCGAGGTCAGCGGCGCGAAGCCGGGCATGAAGAAGTGCAGACGCGGGAATGGTACCATGTTCACAGCCAGCTTGCGCAGATCGGCGTTCAGCTGGCCGGGGAAGCGCAGGCAGGTGGTCACCCCGGACATGGTCAGCGAGACGAGGTGATTGAGGTCGCCGTAGCTCGGATTGGATACCTTCAGCGTCCGGAAGCAAATATCGTACAGCGCCTCGTTATCGATGCAGTACGTCTCGTCCGTGTTCTCCACCAGCTGGTGGATCGACAGCGTCGCGTTGTACGGCTCGACGACCGTGTCGGACACCTTCGGCGATGGCACCACCGAATAGGTGTTCATTATGCGATCCGGATACTCTTCGCGTATCTTCGAGATGAGCAGGGTGCCCATGCCGGAGCCGGTGCCGCCGCCCAGCGAGTGCGTCAGTTGGAAGCCCTAAAATATGCGAATATGTGAATATCGATCGATATTTTAATATTAAACTTATGCGATATAAACGAATATCACCGATATAATAAAGCTATAAATGAAATCGAATCTGTAAGTTTAAATATTTTTGTGATTGATAATAAATTGATTTATTTTAAAGTGATCGATATGGTTCTGATAAATTAACTGATCGATAACATACCCCTGGATTTCATAGATATCGATGTTTAGATTTTGTTGCAAACGTTGCTATAAATTTTATACACGATATCATATTTATCAATACTATATTCTGCGACATTGTGAACAATAAACATTTACAATATTTAAGAAGTCGATAACATATTAAACGACAATTAAAGTCATCGAAAGATCTATCGTATATATTCGTATATATCAATATTGTAGTGATCGATTTTGTATTTTTTAACATCATATTTATAGCTTTTTACTTATCAGTAATTTATTTATTGATTTTATTGTCATCGGTCAGCAATATCGATAAGTTATCTAGCAGTGATATTCGATATTTTGTTTGACATTCTCCCGCTTAGGTTCCTAACTCACCTGGAGACAGTCGCAATTCTCGCACTCCTTGCGCACCACATCGAGCACATTGTCAACCAGCTCGGCGCCCTCTGTATAATGCCCCTTGGCCCAGTTGTTGCCGGCGCCCGACTGGCCGAACACAAAGTTGTCCGGACGGAAGAGCTGGCCATAGGGGCCCGAACGCACCGACTCCATGGTGCCCGGCTCCAGATCCAAAAGAATGGCGCGTGGCACATACTTGCCGCCCGAAGAACGACTCACAGCTAATGGAATGCAAACGGGGATGAGTCAGCAGCTGTGAGGATGGATGGAGAGAATGAACAAGAACACTTACCAGATGCTTCATTATAGTAGACGCTGACGCGTTCCAGTTGCAGATCGCTGTCGCCCACGTAGATGCCATTGCTGTCAATGCCATGCTCCTCCGATATGATCTCCCAGAACTGCAATTAAATATGTGCAAATAATAATAATAATAAGTAATAATATCGTATTCTTATTTATTGTATATTTATGTTAAGATCCGTTTTCAAGTTTTCAGTTCCATAATCATTGAACTACTTTTAAGTGTATATGACACCTCGTGGGTTTTATTTCAGTGGAAAGTACTATAATAATGATCATGCTTATAACAATTTAATGACTTTGGCCTGTGTCACCATAAAAAAGATATAAGAGCTACTGCAGCTATTTTTATGTCTGCTGTGAGGGGCTCAGATTTACTACCCAAGGGGAAACTTTGGGAAGTTGTACAGAGTACATGTGTGTGCCCTTATATATGTATATATGTGTGTGTGTATATACATATATATTTTTTTCGTTCTTGCCTTTTATAGGCTTGTTAACTTATCTATAAAAGAAAGGAGGAACAAACGAGTAGCCAATTAACTTGTATTTGTTTATGTAAAAATACGAATTAACAACTAAAAATGTTTTTTTTTTAAGCTCATGCAGAGCCCCTTAGTCAGGTTTAACAAAATAAATAAAAGTTTGTTTTTAGAAAGTGTTTTGTGTGGTAAAATTGTAGATTAAGAACTTACTCATAACCCAGATGTAACAATATAATAAAATCATGGTTTTATAACACATTTGGTAAGAATAAAAATATAATATATATAAATATATTATTACCCATTTTTTTTTTTTTAATTTTGTAACACAAAATCATACATTTTTCTTCAGATAATAATTTTACACAATTAAAACTGGATTAATTTTTTTATTTATGTTAAATATGTAAATAAAATACGATCAAATAAAATGTAAATTTTATAATATTTATTTGCAAATATTATATTTAAAATTATAGTTATTTTATATTTGATCTTGTTAGATCTTAATAATATTTTCTTAAACATTGGTTACCTTTTAAAGAAAAGCAAATTTGGAATTGGTTGAGATATAAGTTGTCTGGGATAATGATGATTCTAATTTCCTACAGCAGCTATCAGTATTGCGACAACAGTTTCTTTCATTCAGAAACTCATATTCTGTTTTCTTCCCAGAGCGTTCATAATTTACGAGTTGATAAGAGGTTCTTAACTCTTCTAAGCTGGCAGATAGTCGTGGGCTTATCTTTGGCTGTCGTCAGAAGACTGTAGCCAGATTTCAATATATATCATTAACTGCAGTCGGTCATCTGTCAACCTCTTGGCCGCAAGCGACTTGACTTTTGGCTATGTGACGTTTGTCAAATAGAATTACGAGCTGCCCACCCAGCCATGTCAGAGTTCATGTTGCCAGCCGCAGAAACCGCCCCACACAAAAGAATACAAAAATATACAAATTATTAGAAAATGTTCATTTTTTTACTCGCTTTTCTCTGTATTGTGACAATGTGACAACGAAGTAGGCGCAGCCGCAACGCCATAAAATTGTTTTTTCTTTGTATTTTTTTTTTTTAGTTTAGTTTTTCGGTTGAAAAAAGAAAAGCGTGCTGGGACAGCCTCAAAAGTGAGACACATCGTACACTGTTGAGGCTGAAAATTTATGTTTAGTTTAGCCGTCAGAGTCGGAGCTCTCCAACATGCCCTGATTTAGTGCTAAATTTAAAGAGAAACAGCGCTGGCAACGCACGTTGTCAGAAATAGTTTTTCGGCTTTTAGTTGCTTTTTTCGAATAAATATATATGCATTCAGATATTCGTTTTTCACTTGAATATATTTCAGTGCAGCGTGTCGCGGCATGGGACATTTCCAAGTTGAGTCTTCATTCTGAATGCAACGCTCCTGGGGTGCAATGTGCAACCTTATGCAGCGAAAGTGTTAAAAATAGCACGGCCCGAGGCGTGTTGCGTTGCTGCACGTTGCCTGTGGGCACTGGCCAGATACCAATACAGATACAGATACAAATGTATCTGCCGCCGTTGAGTCATAGCTGAACTGCAGGCCAACGACCCAGGCGGCAAACTGGCAGTTACTAAATTAACCCAGCAGACGCCAGTTGTAGACATCGACAACATCATTAGGAGGCACACACACACACACGCACACACAGTCTGCTCGTAGCTCAAGAAAATCAAAAAGATACTCGCGTATCTTCGAGATAGGAATTTTGAATTGATGTTGCGCCCTCTCGCTAAGCGTTTATTGCGGAAGCGCGCTGCAAATGTTTTGCTGCGTTTAACAAGACTTTTAGCTTTTTTCGGCTGCTTTGACCAAAAATGGTGCACATTAGTTTTTCATTAACAAGCTCGATCAAAAGCATTTACCGTTCAAGCGCAACGCATAAATCTTCGATACGAAATTCCCCAAATACCAAGTGCCAATTGGAATTGGAATTACAATTCCAATTCGATTAAACAGAAATAAACACACAACGCCAGCGAGGAAACAATAAAAATGTTATCGCTTGAAGTGGTGCGCGTTCCCAGCTCCCAACTCTCTCGAACTTCTTGGTCCCCAGTTCCCAGTTTCCATTGCCAGTTTCCATTTCCCATTTGAAATTCTTTATTTCTGTATTGCACACATTGTTGTCTGTCTCGTTTCCCTTTGGCACTTGAACTTGACGTGTGCCCCGCTGGCTGTTTACAACAATCGCAACAGACACGGCCACAGTTCGGGCCAGTTGCCTGTCTGATCCGGCCGGAGTTGGAGTCGGAATCGGTGGCGCATTGGCAGCCGATGGCGTCTGCATCTCGGTTTGGTTTTGTTTATTTGAAAGGCAGCCCAACTGCATGTACATACAATCTCCGCAAGATCATCAAATTTAATTGGAGTGTGGCCGTTGCAATTATGAAGCTGGCAGCAACAATAAAGCGCAGTTTATATGCCGGACGAGCGCTTACAAACAAACAACGAAATCATGCAACTGGCTTGGGGCAGCAGCAACAAAAGGGGCAGCAGCAACAGAAATAAATTAGCACACAAAACTGTTGAAGTGAAAAGTCGTTTTTCATGTCTTCTACTCTTTCTGCTCTCTACCCCAGCGATCGCTTTACTTTCAACTAATTTTTCTTGCCTATGTTTTATTTTTTATATACGTCGTTTTTTTTTCGGATTTTTCCTTTTGATGATGCTGTGTTGATAGTTGCGGGAAATTGCTTTTTTCGGTTAACTGCAGCGATTGCTGGGGGGAAATGGATTGTGGAAGGAGTGCCCAAGGGGTTGGGGGGGGGATCTTATTCTAGTCCAGCTGCGTAAATTGGTTTTAGCTGCGTCATACTCCTGCGATAGCTCGCACAGAGCGCATTAGATCTGATATTACAAATTGTGAGAAGAACGTGAAGTGAGTCAATAAAAGCGCTTGGACACCGACTTATCAGCAGCACGATCACAGCGAAAGAGGTGGAAAAATAACATAAATTTTTGAAAATGAAACAATTATAAAACGAACAAAAAGCATGTCCAAAAGGAAATGCTTTGGAAATTCATTGGTGTAAAATGTGATAAATGATCGCTTGATACTGGGGATATGGCATCACGAATTTAAAACAATTTTCGTGGTCATGCTGCTTAATTTTATTAACAACAACAGCACTTTCAGATTTTTTAATAAGTAAATTTGTTTAATAGGAAAATATTTTAGAAACGAAAGCACATTTTAAAAGTGTTCAAACTATTAAAAATATTTGGAATAAAAAATGTAATAAAATAATATATAATTTTATGTATTTCAACTAAAAATGTGTTCATATATTTATATATATTCATATACATATTTTCTGCAATATTTAAAAATTCTTTTTGGAATGAATGATTCTGAATGATTCAACAATAATATGTCCAACTATAGAAATATAAACACAATCAGAAAAGTTTCCCCCAGTGGCACTAGACTCAATAACTTTTCTTAAGAAATAATTTCGTAATCGGTATGATAAGCAATCTATAAATATATACACTCAAAGTAAAGAAGGCATTATTGCTGTTAATATAACGAATTCTAAATTATGAATTCTGAAAATAAATTCGAGCTTTGTTCAAAATGTTTATACATTTTATTGTTGGCTAGCCAAAAGCCAAAAGCTGCTTAAAGTTTTCACGCTAAAAACTCATTTAGCTTATATTCTGTTAGCCAAATTGTACAGTTAATGCCTGACTGCAAGTGCATGGCGAATTCTTTTTTCTTTTTTCTTTTTGTACAGCCGAAAGAAGAGTCGAGTAAAAATCTTAATTTATCGCCCAGTCGCTGTGCTGTTGGCTGTCTCCTGCTGTCTTCTGCTGCCACTTGCCACTAGAAACTTTAGAGACTTCCAATTAGTTGTAAATGCTGCGCCCCTCTAATGCCACGCCCCGCAATGCGCATGCGATCAGCTGCCTTCTGCTGACGCCCTCATTAAGTGTTGCATGTCTGAATTGCTGCCCCAGCGTAGCTGTGTAGCTGTCTCTTCAGTCTGTCCCACTTGAAATCACTCGGGCATGAACTTTGGAGCCGCAGCCGCAGCCGGAGACCGTCTGAAGAACCAAGAACCGAGAACCAAGAAAGAAGCCTCGAGTCCAGCCGTCTGCAGCTGTGTGGAGATCGCCTGCAGCAACAGGCAACAGCTTTTGGCTTTTCCGGCAGCCCTTGAAAAATATGCAAAACTTATTTTCACATGATGCCGGGCATTTGGGCATCAAAGCACTTTGAAGACTCCACCACCCCCCTCTACCCACTCTCCTGGCTGGCCTATCGCGAGCAGCTGTTTTGTTGTTTTTCTTTCAGTCAGACGAGCGCGATAATAAATCTTTCACAAGAAATACGAAAACAAAAATATATAAGAAATTAAAAGAGCTCCAAAGTTTGTTGACTTTGTCAGTGCATTGAGCATATACAGAATTTATGAAATTAATATTTACATGTACATATACATATATATGTGTGCAATAATACTGATTACTTAAAATGCATTTATCGTCTTGTGCACAGAACGGAAACTCGTAATTCATATATGTATGTAAGCCCCTATCCTGTAACTGTAGACGGGACCGCTGCCCACGAATATGTGGCCCCGTCAGGCGAGCCAATCCTTCAATTGTATGCCACGCCCACCCTTCGCTGGTTGCCATATCGATTCTGAGTCATTTCCTTTGTGCACTTGTGCGGTTTGCCTGATGCCCGATTCCAACTCCAACTCCAACTCCGATTCCGATTCGAAATTCAAATTTAAACAGAGAAATGTGGGTACGGTTAGGTAGCTGCCACAGTTGTTTGTTGCCTCACATTTGAAGTGTCCACTCAGCTGTTCTCCATTTAATACTCACACAAATATATGTATATATAGTTTATTTTTTACTCGAATCTCTTGGGTAATGTGAAACCAACGGTCCGCTCAAATTACCAAGTCGGCTTCAACGCCGTCTTCTGTTTTAGAAACAGAAAGAAAAAAAAACACAGTCTGCGTATCTCATTCATGGGCAAGTACACACGGTACACTTGCGTATATCGTGTGTATACTGCTCCATAAAGCCATTACTATGCCGAATTTCTGAGAACTGCAAACTGTTAGCGCTAAATTAAGCGACACTGAACCCACTCCCCCCCGGGGCCCTGCCCACACCGCTCGCAGCCACTTGCCTCATTTCCCACAAAATCGCGAACCTCAATTGAGTCATATGAATAAAGCGAAAACGAAAGAACGTTGGAAAAAAAAAAGTAAATAAAATTAAATTTGCTTATCTTTTGCTTAGGTTTACTTTAATTTAATTGTGCTTATAGTTTAATCATCGCTTGATTGACTTTGATCAGCATTTGTGCAGCGTGACACACTTTTTTCAGAGTCGCAATTCAGGCGAAGCATTGACATTGATTTCCGACTCTGATCGCCCCTGCAATGCCTGATTGGACCCAGAGAAACCGGTTCCATGTTGCCAAAAAAAATGCAAAAGAAAAAAAATAGGTACAACAACAGTAGCAGAAAAATGCGTCAAGTGGCAGCAACGTCAGGTTTGGGGTGCAGCAAGCTTTGTGGCACGTTCGCTGCCCGTTTGCCCGATTGCCCGATTGGTTGGCTATATTGATTAACTGACCGACGTTGCTCCATTGCAAATAATTGACGGCAGGGCAACTAATTGTTGTACATCGCTTTAATTGCTAGCATTACAACTGATTAACTGGTTAGCGCGTTACACAACACTGATTAACAAGGCATTCCAACTCTAAATAAGTGCTAGAGCTTCACGTACAACCAAAACGCTATAGGCCATATGGTTTTTCATAACCTTATCGAGAATGGAATAGCCCAAAAATTTGCTTCTAAAATAGTTGACATTAAGTACGTTCAATTTGCATTTATATTGACAGCTGTTTTATGGTTATTGTGAATGCAATTTACGGTCGATTTTACCAACTGAAGCTAAGCATTAAGGTTCGGCTGTTGCTGAATTATGACTCGTTTTGCAAAGAAAGCATTTTAGAAAGTTTTTTTAATATTCAAGTAGACTCTCATTAATCTGGAAAGTGTTGGTATTTTCTTTTTGGACAACAACAACTACAACTACCAGATTTTGTATATATAAAAAAGTGAAAAATAAACGTTATATTATATTTTTCGAATTCATATTTTTCTCTTAAAATAAATTTAATTTTTTTTAAATTAATTAAATAAGTAAGCTGCAAGCTTCGTTAATTTTCTAAACATTTTCAATTTAATGTATATTAATTCCCTTAACACGTTCCATTAAAAAAACCTACTTTTCATTTCTGTGCGGCTAATTTGGAAAACTTTGTTACTTCTTTTGTGATTTGCAGCTCTCATAAATTAAAATTGTTCCCCCTTTTGTGGCACCTGAATGGCATATTTGTGAGCACCTCTCGCGGTTGCCGCTGAAAGAAAGCCCAACAAAGCGAAAAGATACAACCGCAATGATAATTCAAGAGGTTTTTGGCATCCGTAAAATGCAGCTAAGGAAAAACGTTTCAGAGAAACAATTGCATTAATGCCCCATATTAGAGCACTATAATTCCGCCTCATTTATTAAAGGGGCTGTCTCTGGGTCTACGATAATCACAGTGGAAGTTGCCTTTCAGCAAAAGGGCATATCGAGTGCCTGATAAACCCAAACAAATTTCATTTTCTTCGCTACGTCGCTTCGCTTATTTTATTTATTTTACTTTTGTCTTTTTTTCTTATTTTTTTTCATGGGGCATTTTATTTGATTTAAGTTTTTCGTTGCTGTAATTTTTTATTCTTTTCTTTATGTTTATTCGTTGGCCGTTTTTTTTTTATATATTTATTTTTTGCGTTAATTTTCTTTTGCTTTAATTGCTGAGTGCGCTGTAAAAGGCGGCGGCGACGTTGACTCTGAGTTGTGATCAATTTGGAAACTCATTGAAAAACGTTTTCGGGCAATGTGCATAAATTAGCTGCGCTTGCCAAAAAGCCGCAACAAAAAAATAAAACAGAACCAAAAAACCATAAAACAAAAAAACTAAAAAAAATGCAACAAAAATAAAAGAGAGACTTACCTTAGCGCCAATCTGGTTGCCGCACTGTCCAGCCTGCAGATGCACAATTTCTCTCATTTTTGATTTATGGGTTTTAATGTAACAATTTAACAATTCTTAATGCGTGGGACGGCAAGTCGTTGCAGGCGTGGCCGGGTCGACTCCTTGGCAACTCAACTCAACTCAACTGAACTCAATTCAACTAAACTGAATGGAGCCTGAACCTGATTCTGAACCTGGCTGTGGACTGTATTTGTGTGTGGTGCACTGATTGATCTCACTGTGCGAGTCTTGGAGGGGGGCCGGAGCAGAACGCGCTACTTAACCGCACAACGCACAAAACTCAACTGATCGCAGCGACAGCTCTGACGACGGCCTCAGAGTCGAGTCCCCCAGTTTAAGTCCCAACCCAACGTACGACGACACCGACGACGACGACGACGACGACGACGATGTCGACGATGTCGCTGCTTCGGCTGAGTGGCAGACGTTGCGCGTAGAGCGAGACAGATGATCGCACACTAATACACACAAGCAGTTGCATACAAATATATATGCATATATATATGTATATATAGTGAGTGCATGTTCATGTTCTTTGGTTAGAAGCTATAAACACTTTAGTTTCCTTCTAGAAGCAAGTAAAATTAATTTTCGCTTTGTAAATTATTTATTAATTATTAATTAGTTATATATAAAATAGTACAAAAATTATATTTAAATTATAATTTATACTTTTAAGATGATTCATGAACTTTCTGTTTAAATATACATTGACAACAATTTATTTGAAGCTTATAAGTTTTCTGTTTCTATTCATATGACGCGCAGTGTAGAGAGAGAGGAAGAGACAGTCACTCAGTCTGGGCTCTGAGGAAAAACACTCGTGCAACGGGGCCGCCCGTAAAGTTTTGTAACTAAAGCTTTTGATTATACCCTGTTAAGGCAGCCGAGCAACAAAGTTAAAGTTAAATAAATCGATCCATCTTTCTTTTTTTAAGAAAACTATATTGTCATTAGTATATAAATGTATTATAAAAGAAGTATGAGTAATGTTATTACAAAAATGTTGCAATAAAGAAGAATGCTACAAATAATGTTAATATTTTATTGGTATTCTAAATATCAATATTATTATGATCAGTACTTTACTCATACAGTAACCAGAAATTCGACGAAATGTGGTTGTAGTTCAATTGTGGAAAATTAATTATACTTCAGATTTTTAAATTGGCAAAATAAATTTAAAATGTTATTTTTTTATAGTTAAAATGTATGTGTCATGATATTTAATTTTTTTCAGTGCTTGCAGTTCTTATCCATACCTATAAAAACGATGGATATCATTCTGATCTCACACAGTACACAGAGTAATCTTATCTTGCAGCTTCGTATCTGATACATGAGTGATGTACGCAAATTAATTAATCATTTTCAGGTTTATCAATGGCTTCTACAGGGTATCTTAGCTGGTAGCTGCGTTGACTTTTTTTTTTTGGCATGTTTTACTTGTTTATTATGGCAGTTTCAATCACGCGAACACGACAGGCCAAATGCCAAAACAACAAATATAACGAGGCGGCTATTTTGGTTTATATACATGCGTATAAGACATGCTTCTATCTGCAGCCGCATGAAACTGAATATTTGAGTATCTGTAGCTGTAAATGTATTTGTATCTGTGTATCTTTTACTGTGTGTGTGTGTGTTTGTGTGTGCGTATTAAGCTGTTCGCTTCGCAGCTGAGCGACGGCATCCCGCCGCCTTTTCCTGTTCTAAGTTCACAAATTTTCACGCTGTCAACTGCAGCGCCTTTCACGTTCTAATTTTATCAGCACAACATGCACAGGTATTCAACATACGCACACACTCATCCTTGCTCACCCTGTCTCTGTCCCTGTCTCTGTCCCGCACACACACTCTTCAATGGGATACGTGTGTGTGCGTGCACTTCCACAAAAGTGTCACCGCAGTCATTAGGAGCATTTCTTTTTTTCTACATATGTTTTTGCTTTCGTTTGGCTCGAAAATGCATTCAACTTGCGTCTATTTTTGGTTGCACTTCGCTTCGTTTAGTGGCACTCGACGCTCTGCCGCTTTCCTTGGAAATCAATCAATGCCCCTCCGAGTATTTCGGACAATTTGTAGTCGCTTTACTTTCTAATTACTTTCAAGTTGAAAGCCCGCTCCCTTTAGATTTGCGTCTTGCACAGCTTTTCAAGTGCTCTCCTTGTTGCTGGCAGTCAAACCGCTAAACTCACATTAATTCCATTTGTGTGTGTGTGTGTGTGTGAGTGGCTAAATTTAAATATACCACAAAATAATCTCGAATTTACGAGCATGAATAGTTATAAAATGTTATACATTTATTCTCAACAAGCGCAACAAACTAAACANNNCTAAACACTCGTCCAGCCACCGGACAGTTGGCTGGACAAACTGTGTCCCTCGCCCTGCGCCCTGACTTGGGTTCGAGTCCGTGTCCAGGTCCAGGCCAGAACAAACAGCACTAACGCACAACAAATACTTTTGCTGACAATTTTGGTTAGCAAAATAGAAGCGTACTGATGACATTTACAAAACAGGCGTAGTCAAACGTATTTCAAAGGGGGTTTTAGTAAAAAAAATAATATAATAATAAATAAAATAAAAAGTAACAATCTAAGGACATTTATAATTTTAATAATATATAATACATAAAATAATATAATTGGTCTTGATTTTTCATGCATTTTCCAGAAAATATCGATTTAGAATATTCTGAAATTCAGTATGAATCATTTTAAATTTCATATATAAATTCTTCTTGTGAGTATCATATTTAGACTTATTCATTATTCATTCATAAAATAAGTTTCTGCCTTATCTTATTATCTTTAATTATGATATATATGTTTATAAGCAATAAAAATAACTTATTTTGACCTAATTACGATAAATCTTTATTGGGCTTTTTAAAATTACAGAACAAAAACGCCCGTCAAATCTGCTTTTGCAGTATATCCTGAAAGCTTTAAAGCTTAGTTTATACTCCAAAAGTTTTCGTTGAGATTAACACCTGTAACAACTGAGTGGTTTTTATTGCGTTTAAAAGTGTGTGGCCCCCCTTTTTAAGGGCTATAGTTAGGAACCAGCTACGCTTATGTCAACAGACACACACACACACACATACACATTACGTACACACCAATACCACTTGACTCTGTTGGCCTGCTTCAACTGTTGTGTGGTCGAACCCAAACGCCCACAGGCGCCCCGCCCACAAAATGTATAAAACGTTTCACAAAAAGTAACAAATGTTTTTTTAGGATTTGTGTTTTGGGAATTTCTGCACTTGTGTAAATGTAAAGGCAACGCACAAACGCACCAACAACAACAAAAACACACACACACTAATATGTATATATGGTTGTATATATGTATGTGCATGCCAATAAAGTAAGTATAAAACACAAAATTTGGCAATATTTTTTTTATGCTAGCCAAGTTTTTGTTCTTTGTTAGGCGCTTAAATAATTGCGTGGATTTTCTGACCATTTACAACACTGCCGCTGATCAGCCCACGCTTGCAATTATCTGCATAATTGATGGATTTGGCCTTTGGAAAATATTAATTTATTTTGTTGGCTCATCTCTTAATTTCAATATTTAATGCGCATTTTAATTTATGTCGCTTGCTTTGTTGATACACTTTTTGTTTTTATATATTTTTGTTTAATTTTGCATTAAAATTAAAATTGCATAATTGCAGGTTGGCTTTTTTTTGTTTTAATTTTGCAGCTCTGGCGATTTTTGTTTCCTTTGGCTGCATTTTAATTGAATTTGATTGATTTTTGCTGATATTGTTGATGGAAAAATAATATTGTTGTAAAATCATAACAATTCCGCCTGCTGGCCGTAGGGCGCCGGTGGGCGTGGCATCACACCTGCCACATAAATAAAAACCCAGCCGAGTCTAACAAAAGCGACACCTGACCAGTGAAAATGTGTAAAAGGACAAAGCAACACTTGTTCAGTGGAAATGCTGAAAAGGACGAAATGCTGGGGTCGCCATTTGTTGTGCCTCTTTTGTGTGTATGTCTGTGTGTGTGTGTGCAGGTGTGTGGCATACTTTGAGGCGCTTTTTACAGAGAAGCTGCCAAAGACAGAAAAGTATTCGAATGGTAGTATATAATAATTGTAAGCTCATTGAAATAGCAAACAGATTGAATACCGATTGTAAAGATGGGGAAAAACATCATTTTAAGCTTTCAGGGAAATGCAATACCTTTAAAAAAAAAATTCAACTTCCAATTTAATTTCCCACAGTTTTTATTTGATAAATTAAATTAAAACAAAAATCACTCCTCGTTTAAAAATTCTTCGTTTTGACTTTTTTTTCGTAAAATTCCAGTTTCAATTTTATGTAAAAACTTCATTTTCGGACTAAATAATACCCACATTATTTATCTACAGGTCTGCAGAAGGTTTAAATTTATGAGGGATACCCATAAAGAAATCTTTAGGAAACAAGAATTGTGTTTTCAATTTTTAATGTCGAATTAATATATATTATACTTTTAATAAACAATCAAACTTTTAATTACAATTTAGAAAAACGGTGCATGGATTAAAATGCATTTGCTTTCTTAGCAAATCTTAAAATAATATATATAATAATATAAAAGTCAATATTAAATTTGTAACTTCACGGTTCCTCTGTTCCTGTCAAGGCTTGAAAAAATTGTTAGCTAAAATTTATGCAACTCATTTTTCAGCGAGCGTTTTTTGTTATTTGTTTTTTTTTTTTTTTTTGTTTTAGTTTGCTGCTGCTCTGCCGAGCCAACAGATGTTGCAGTTGGCTGCAACAATAGTTTTTGCTGCCAATTAGTTGTTTTAATTGCAAGAAAAAAGCGTCAATTATGCAACACTGGCTGACAAGCAACATGCAGCAACTACACACAGCGACAGCAACAAGCTGCACATTAAATGGCTATTTAATTGATGCTCATACGGGGCGTGGCGCACCGCCCCTCGCACCGCGCACCTTGCCACAACAGGGGGGACTAACGGGAGCCTTCCAGCTTGGATGTTTATGTGCGCGCCGCAGTAATTTCAATAAATCTTGGCAATGCCCCTAAAAAATATTAGCATAATAAAAGCGCGACAACAAAACAGAAGGGTCAATATTGGCACACTGCAAATGCCGAAGGGCGACGGGACGAAGGACCGGCGAGTCCTTTGAGCTGTGGGCGAACGCATTGGCACATTTACACACAGAGCCTTGGTGAATTTATGACAGCAACAAGCGGCAGGATACGATGCGATATGGATATGGATATAGTCAACGACCTAAATACGCATAATTTGACTTTGTGGGCGTTGGCGCTTGGGTGGGCGTGTCAATGGAGCGCGCCCGCGCACATCGATCAGCAATAAAAATTCAAATTTTGCCAAGGACGGCACAAAAAAGTCAACAAAATAGGCAGCTGTCTTTTCTAATACCCTAAATGAGAAGCATTTAGGTTTTGATACTAAAGCTGCCATCTTGGGAATAACAAAAATTTGGAAGTAAAATTTTAATTGTAGTATTTTTAATAAATTAACAATCTAATATTGAAATTCGTTTGTAAAAAATACAAAAATACAAAAATTTAATCAAAAACAAGTTTCAATATTTTCAACTATAAATTAGTTTTTAATTTTAAAATAAACATAATTTTTTGCTCTAAAATAAATAAATAAATAATAAAATAACATTAGAGTATCTATTCTTCCGCATACTTTTGGATTACATCTGGCTTGTGGTTTCTTCATATCGAACATTATAGAATATAGACAATACTGTTACTTATATATATTGCAATACATATGGCTGTAATACACATTTACATGCTGACATACATACATATATATTTTGGAAATGCGGAGAGTTTTTCTTCTGTGTGTGGCGCAGCTCGTTTCACATTTTTGCCAATTGGCCAACAAGTGTTGCCAAATTGCGTTGCGGTTGCTGGCCATAAATAACGGTACTTTTGTCATTTATACACATAAATTGCAGCAGACGCTGAAACGCGAAAAAAACGTTTGTAAGCCAATGCAGGCACTGTGCCCACGCCCAGAACGTTGCCTACTCTCAGTTCCAATCCCAAACCCAATCCGAGGTCCTGCTGTTGCTTTGCTGCTACTGCTGCTGCTGCTGCTGTTGCTGTTGCTGTTGCTTGGCTAAAAAACGTGGCCATCGCATAGGCCTCGTGCTTGGCCCACACTAACGACATCGCCGATGGTGACACAACGCAGCTGTCGTTTGCCATTTGGCAATAATTGTTTAATATGCGGGCGCATAAAGGCCGCCAAGGACTGCCCATAAAAAACAACAACAACAACAATAGCAGCAGCAGAAGGAACAACAACAACAACAACCACTGTCGAAGCAGCCATAGCAAAAGGCCAAAACTCGCACAAGCGAAGCCTAAGCAAGCCCAAACCGAACGAATCTGTGGTGCAGACGTGTGTCCAGTCTGCGGTATCCAGTCTTCCGGTGTCCTTTGGCCTGTGGTCGACTCATGAAACAGCTGCGCCCAAGACGTTCGCCCCGTCGTCGCTGCCAGCTCAAGTCAGCAGCAGGTATTCAACTGGGAAATTTACCTTTATACAAATCTACGAAAAGGATGAGGATATATTGTTGATATATTCATCTAGAATTTAATAATAAATAGTAAGAAAAATGAGATTTACTAAAAATAAGATTTAAATAAATATGTGATTATTATCTGAAACATATATGAAACATATACAAATTAATGGTGATTTTTTTATTCAATAATTCCGTATTTACAGTGGAATTTCTTATATAGATTTAAATAAGATTTAAGTTTATTAGTTTCCTGATTTTACTATAAAAAAAATAATAACAGTCATATTTCTAATGCAGAAAACAACAAATCATTTTTTAAATTAATATATATGTAGACTTCATTATAACTGTCAACGCTCGAGCATTATAAGAATAATTGCTCAATTAAAACTTTTACCAAATTAGGCTCTGCCGTACAAGCCAAAATACTTGTAAGTATAAGTTAATGTGAAATGCTATTTCTGTTCTAAATTCGTATAAAAAATATTAAGCATCAGCTGCAGCTGGGCTGTTTCCAATTGAGCCAACTCGAGTTGAAAACAAAAAACTAATTGCGCACCAAAATGCCAAACGGGCCGCTTGCTTATTGGCAATTTCGATTGTACAGCCTGAAAGTATGCAACATATTTTGCCGCTGCCACTGGTGATGTCGACGCCGACGCCGACGCCGACGACAACGACGACGCTGGCTGTCGCTGCCAATGCCGCACATGCTGACTGCAGTTAATTACAAAACTGTCAAATCCAAAAGGTGCCACGAATCAACGGGCCAAACGAAAACGAACGAAGGAAGCAGAGGCAAACAAACAGCGCGAGCTCACACAAACACGCACACACACACATACACAGTGGCAGTGGCATGCCAACAGCAGCAGCCAGTCAGCCATTTCAAACACACACACACACACACACACACACACACACACACATGCATACTGCAAATAGGCAGATCAGCCAACAGCTGCCAACATATGCGAAAGCTCACAATAAAAACACAAAAACAAACAAAACAAAGGGCACAGGGGGGGGGGGGGGAGAGGTTGAAGCTGAGGCAGTTGCATTGTGTGAACTTTCTGATGTGTGTTTGTGTGTGGAATATAATTTTGTTGTATTGTTGTATTAAATGATGTCAACAACAGCCGCCCAGCTGAGCTCGACTCGCACTCGCAGTCGGCGTCTACGTCGCCGTCGCCGTCGTCGCCAGCATCGACGTCAAAGCTTCGATGAGGCTGAGCAAAATCGAATTTAATTGCATTGCCGCACGTTGGCTTTTAATTAATTTTTGCTGGGCAACTGCTGCAGCAGCTGCAACCCGAGCAAAGCCCCAAACTTCGCCCAGTCACGCCCACAAACTAAGCAAAAACCAACAACAAACAGAAACACAAGCGACAGTCGACAGTCGAAGCTCGGACAGGGCAACATCAAACGTCACGCACAGGTGCAATGTAATTAGCACGAACCGACAAAGCAACCGAACAGTCGCCAGCAACAGCAGCAACAGCAACAGCAACAACAGCAACAACAACGACAACAACAACAGCAACAGCAACAGTGGCAGCAAAAGGGCAAAGGACAAAGCGGCGACTGCGCGGCACATAAAAACAAAAGCAAGCAAAACCTTTAAGCCCAAATGCATACAAGCAACCGGCCAGAGCAGCAATAACTGCACGGAAATTGGTGCAAACAGCGATTGGTAGAATAACGAATACTCTCATTTACTAAGAAAAATTAAAGAAAAAAATCCAATATCATTAAAAAAAATAACAATTAAAAAATTTCTGTCAATATAATATATAATAATTGATTAAAATTAATTAATTTATAATTTTTTATAAAATATTTTTAATAATAGAGATCAAATAGAATAAATATCAATGTAAAATTTGAAAAATTGTCAAACTTAAAAAAAACGAGAAATGTTTTTTTTTTTTTAAGTAAATAGGATTAATGAATGTAGACTATTGAGCAGAAATCAAATATTTTTAAATTGATTATTTTTTCTTGTGCACTTCAACCAATTTTCAGAATTCTAACATAAAATTTTAAATTTTTAAACTGAATGAAAGTGATTATATTAGTAAGGAATAAATTGTTTAAAAAATATCTTTAACAGAATTATGTGATATTCTGATAATTTCGCTTGAGAATATTGCCAAAACAATGCTGTAGCTGAGATACCCCTCCCGTTGTTAGGGGTGGCAACAAGTACAATTTCGACGCGGAGTAGCAGCAACGTGGAGCCCGTTTGGTCGTTGCTCGGCTGGCAGCGTTTTAATAGCTTTGAAATTCCAATGGCAGCTGTGGCGCCATCCGCCAACGCCCAGCGCCCAAAATGAGCAAAAGAAGTGGCAAGAAGCGAGGTAAAAAACGAAGACGAGGCGTACAAGAGAGAGGGCGAGAGGGCGGGAGTGAGCGAGTGAGGGTGAAAATGGCGTTGGCGGCAAAGTCGTCGAACATTTCGAAAATTATTGAAAAATTTTTAATTTTCTTCTTAAATGCGCGACGCACGCGATGTTGCAACAACCTACAGTGGCTGCAACGCCTGTTGTTGTTTTTGTTGTTGCTGTTGTTTTTATTGATATTAGCTATGCATGCGCCCTGCCCGGCAGCAACTGCCATTTTGTTTATGACGGCGACGATGCAGCCAGCTGGGAAAGCATGCAGCACGGGGCAAGGGCTGGTGCGAATGCCACGTTGCCACGTTGGTGACACAGCTCGCAACACCCGCGTTTTGTGGCAGCGGCAGTGGCTGAAGCATTGGCAGCTGCACCGGTAACCCACTCCTCCTGCGCCGGCGAATGCAACTTTATGCGCATTTTTGATGCTCACATTGGCAGCATCAAGTTTGTTGTGGTTGTTGTTGTTGCAAGTTTGTTTGTTTGTTGTGTGTGGCACATTCGCGGATTGTTGATACGGTAATTGATAGCATCATGGCTGCTAAGATGGCTGCGATGAGACCGAAATTACAATTAGAGAGGGTATGATAGAAAATTAAATATGCTGAATTTATAGAAATTTTCAGAAGGGAGTTCAATTAATAGTGTTAAAGAAAAAGCCACTTCACTAATGAGTATCTATACTGAACATCTATATTGATTGATTTTATCAATGGTAACAAATTCTTAAAAAGTTTTATTTTTAATACCGTTCTATATTTTAAAAGCAATTTCAATCTCAAGAATTAAATATCATGAAACTTCGAATCGAATTTTTTCACAGCTTTGAGTTTTAAATATGGGCACAATGAAATCAAGATCTTTACACATTTTTATCATGATTTTTGTTTACCAAAAAGATTGTATTTTCAAGAATGCATATATTTTAAATGGTTATCAAAATGCCATCAATCGTTTCATTTACCACAATATCAAATAAAATATTTTGATCATACTCCATTTATAAAGAAATGTTTAAAGCATATTTTTTTTAAGTTTAGTTGGCCACATATTCTCATATGTAGGATTTAAATACCATAAACGAAACTCGTTTTTCTCTTTTTAAGTTCAACAGCCCGGGAACAACAGCATTAGAAATGATGCACAAAACTATGATATAGTGTCTCCATACTTTTTATGGGTATGCTCAACTTAAGCTTTCGCCCAGCGCACCCCGCACCACACACCCCAACCCCGGACAGGACGTAGTGTAAGCTGCCGTTTTGGCAAACAATTTCATGGAAGTAGCGGCTTTTGTTGGTATTTCTTCGTTTTTTATGATTGCCTGCCACAACTTTTTCGCCATCGATATTGGTGGCAGCGACTTTGGCAGCGCCGCTTGCGGTTGCAACTCCAACTCGCAACAACAACAGCACCAGCAACGGCAACTGCGACTGCAGCCGTGTTGTTGTTTTTGTTGTTGTTGTTGTTTGTATGGATTTTGCACATCGTTTATCTTAGAGGACGGCAAACGTTGTTGGCTTTGCCATTCGTGTTTTTGTTGCCGTTGTTGTTGTTGCGTCGCAGCTGCCGCTAGCGAACGGAAATGGCGTTAATGTTGCAACTGCAGCAGCAACAGCAGCAACAGCCAAACGGCCACAGCAGCTGCCAATGAGCGAGAACTTAATCTTGGGGATTTAACACTTTCGATATATCTTGGCCGACGCTGTCTTCGGTGCTGCATGCTGCATGCTGCAGGCTGCATGGTGCATGCAACAGCCACCGGAAATGTATTGGCGGCCATTATCGGTTCAGCTGCCACTTTTATGGCCGAGTTATGGGAATGAAACGCGCTCGGCTTTGGCTAAAGTTTCATCAGTCGTTTCTTTTAAGCGTTAAAATACATTTGGAAGTAACTGTATGCGTGCTTGCAACTCTAAATGTGTTAATGTGTATATACAAGCTAAATTAAGGTTATCTATTCTTCAATAAATATGCAAGCAACCCTCGCAGACCCCACTCAGAGACCCGCCGTGCCCGCCTGCAGGGACGCATACTGCTCCCCGCTGAGCTGGCGATAGACGCCGTCCCGATTCAGATAGTATATGGGATCCTTGACCGTCTCCGTGTTGTAGCCCTCCAGCGCCAGTTCGCGTTTCTTTAGCTTGAACGTGGCCGTGCGCGGAATCTCGTCCAGCAGCCGGATGAAGAGGGGTCGCGCATAGGGCGGCAGACTGCCGCGTATCACAATCGACAGGTAGTCCATGTCCACCTTCCTTGCGGGATCCACAATGGCCGCCATGCCAGCCTTGCCCTCCACGTGGGGTATCTGCAATGGCAATCGATGCGTTAATCGACAATCGAAATAAAACGTTCGGTTACAAATCGATAAAAGGCAAATATTTCATATAATTTTAAATACAAATTTTTTCGGCCACGACCCCTCGCTTCCCCTTCCACACCCACATATGTATATCTCGCACAATGTTAAAGCTAGAGTAACCAATGATAAACAAATTTTCTAGCCACAAAAAGTATAAAAAACAACATTTAAACTGATTCTGAGGGGGTCACATTTTCTGTACTACATTATGCCAGAATAGAGAATTGGACCCATAGGTCATATATTTGAAACACCCATAACTTTGTTAAAACTGAACCGATTTTAATGTTTGATGGCATTCTAGTCTTTTCTATATTTATTATTCATTTATATCCATTCTACATTCAAAATCGATGCAGTTTTGAAAAAAAATGTTTTTTCATATTTTTGGAAAAAAGCATGTACTCCCCCCTTGTGAATTTTCGAAAAAAAAAATTTTTCAAAATTTAAAATTCCGAGTTTGCATTTTTAATCGATTTTGCTGGCCATAAATAGTATAAAAAACAACATTTAAAGTGATTCTGAGGGGGTCAAATTTTTTGTCAAAAATCATGTTAAAATTGAGAAAAATTTGGACATGTAAAGCTCTTGGACCCATAGGTGTCATATTTGAAACACCCATAAATTTTTGAAAAATGAACCGATTTTCATGTTTGATGGCTTTCTGGTCATGATTTTTCATTTAGATCCATTCTAAATTTAAAATCAATGCATTTTTCAAATAAAAAATATTTTTTTATTTTTGGAATAAATGCATGTATCCCCTTTGGATTGGAAACTTTTTTTAAATTTAGCTATTTGTTTGCCACTCACCTGTACGCCGTAGACGACGCAGTCGCTGAGTCCGATGCAGTTGGTGATGATGGCCTCCACCTCCTGGGTGGCGACGTTTTCGCCACGCCAGCGGAACGTGTCTCCGGTGCGATCCTTGAAGTAGAAGTAGCCCAAAATATCTGTGACGACCATGTCGCCGGAGTTGAAGTAGCAATCGTCCTTGGTGAAGACGTTGCGCAGCAGCTTCTGCTCGGAGGCCGCCTTGTCCGCGTAGCCGTGAAAGGCGCTGACCGCTCGCCGCGCATTCACCTGCCCCACCAGGAGACCCACCTCGCCGGGCACACAGCGCACACAGAAGCCCTTGGTGTTGCGCACCGGCTCCCCCGTCGTTTCGTCGCAGCGGAGTATCTGGACGGGGTAGAAGCTGCGACCCACGATGGGCACGAAGCCAATGGCCCCAATGCGATTCGTGATGTTGATCAGATTGGAGTTGCCTTCGGTGGCGCCGTAAATTTCGCCAATGTGCGGTACGCCAAACCGGGAGACGAACTGCGTCCAAATCTGCGGCCGCAGCCCGTTGCCGTACATGAGACGCAGCTGATGCAGCGGCTGCTGCTGGTGCTGCTCGCGATTGTGGGGCGTGGCAAGCAGATATCGACACAGCTCGCCAATGTACTGGGCCACGGTGCACTTATGCCGGCGGCAGTCGCTCCAGAAATTCGAGGCCGAGAACTTCTTGCGCAGCACAACAGTATTGCCATTGAGCAGGGCATTGCCCACGCCCACAATGCCGCCTGCTGTGTGGTACAGAGGCAGCGGATTGTAGACGACATCGTCCCGATTGAGGCGCAGCATGTAAAAGGTGCCCGCGGACATGAACAGGAATCGCAGGTTTGTGATGATCGCCGCCTTGGGCATCCCGGTGGTGCCGGATGTGTACACATAGAGCAGCTTGTCCCGTGCAGAGCTCCTCGGGTCGGGACTGAGCGGCAGCGGTGCCTGTGCGGCGAGAGCGGTGCTCAGCTCGATGGCGTCCGGCAGCAGCGCGTGCTGCTCCACATCCGTGTACTGATAGATGGGAAGGCCCAGTGGCGGCAGCGCCTGCAGCACATCGATCAGCTCGCTGCCTACGATCAGGGCACTGGCCTTGGCCACGCGGATGCAGTGCAGCAGCGAATCGCCGCGCAGGTGCGAGTTGATCAGCGCCGTGACGACGCCCAGCCGGCTGAGGCCCATCCAGATGCAGGTGTACTCCACCCGCGTCTCCATCAGCAGCGCCACGCAGTCGCCGCGCTGCAGACCGCGCTCCTGAAAATAGCCCGACACCTGCTGGCTGAGCCGCAGCGCCTGAGCAAAGCTCAGCTCGCGCTCGTCCATCACAAAGCAGATCTTGTCCGGCTGCTGGCGCGCTATCGCCTCGAAGCAGGTCGCCACGGTGCAGCCCCTGCGATCCTTGCGCAGTAAATAGAAGTTGAGGCCGACAAAACGATAACCCGCGCTGCGGCATTAAAAAAACGGGTTATTTATCGATTTTCAAATATTACTATTAACATAGTAAAAGCCAATTTAAACAATCAATCAGAAGAATCGTATAATGTTTATCGATTTAAGTTTAATATGAAAGGTAATTTAAACGACAGATCAGATTAAGAAAAAAAATATGCTGATCGATAATCGATAAGCAACAAATTATTTTAAAAAAGATAGATAGATAGCTCAGAATTAAAATTTAGAGATATCCCATAGCAATAGGAATAAAATAATATAATAAAAAAAATAATAATAATAATAAAATAAATAAAACCTATTTAATCGATAAATCTGATAAGTCAATAAAAAGTTATTTAAAAAATATATTTTTTTTTTTTTATTGATTTTGAAATGTATATTGATCCAATAAAAATAAAAAAGGTAAATTAATTGATAAAATTAATTAAATTGATCAGAGCCCGACCAAGTTTCAGATTGGTAACAGGTAACGAAAAACTACATTTATCAAGATATATGGTCTCCCCATAATAAAAAAGGTTTATATGCTCCAGTATGCAAGTGTAAAATGTTACGCCAATTTGTTCCAGACGAAACTAATAAAAAGAGAAACAATAAGACGGAAGTGTCGCAATAGAAAATGCCCTGCAACAAGCGCTAAGCTATTCAATTTAAACAAACTTTTTTAAACTTACATTGATCAATACTAAAAAAATGATAAACTTATCTAATCCGTGTGTCTTTAAAGCATTATCTGATTAGAACTAGTTATTTCATGATACTAAAGCGACATAATCAATCATAGCTAATTTTGTTTTCGCGATAGTTTTGTAATTCGATTTGGTTATTGGTTACTCGATAAAATACTCACACGATGTCCCTGTGGCAGGTCATGACCAGGGCATAGACATTGGCGGGATTCCGCAGCATTAGGGCCAAGAGGGCGCCAAGTGTGAGGCTGGCCAGGGTGCTATCATAGCAGAAGAGGGCGAAGACAATGCAGCCCACAATCAGAATGCCGAGCCGTGTGGCCAGCTTCTGTTTAATATTGAGCTCCAGAAGTATCTCCATGCCCCGCTTGTCCTCCTTCTGATCACTATGTGGCTTCAACTCGTACACTTTTAAAGAAACATTTCATTATAATTATATGTAAATAAATATATAGACGAACTGGCAGTTGTGTGAAATCTAACTAGATATCGCTCCTCACTACGCCCGATTGACACTGACTGTAGTAGACCCCACATCGCACTAACACATGTGCATGTAATACATGTAATATCCATCAAAATTCTTATCAGCGCGCCCTGATACGCGTTTCAGTGCCAAGCAGAAACACAAATGTGGAACCCAAGCGCTCTATAAGTGCTATGAGTAATTAGCTTGGTTTGGAACCCCTGATTTCTGGGTGAGGTATTCTGACGAAAAGTTTGCAATAGTGTAAATACAAAGAGGTCTACAGTAAAGGCAGTCCATGAGCTACTCTACCTTACTTAGTTATGCGGAAATTAAATATAAACGTTATAATTATACTAATATCAGTCTATTACTATTTTAGATACTATTGAAATTTCCATTCACCATTTGATACTCGATGTTGTGCTAGTTTATTGGTCCCGATTGTGAAATCAATAGTAATCGATACTAAGCTGACGCAATCATGAAATCGAAACTAATCTTAAAAACTACATGTGTACTCGCAACAATTTAATATATTTATATTTTATTTAACATATAGTTTATTGTCAAAATCATAATCTTGTTTAAGCTTCTTAAAAAATTTGTATATTATTTTACCGTTTATAATACGGTATTGAAAGCAAGCAATGTATTTGATTTAGGCCATTAACATGATATTGTCCTCAACCAGAAAAAATATTCCAAATTTAATTTTTAAATTTTGTTAGTTAAAAATAAAGAAGAAAATGAAAAAAATGAAAATGGAGATATATAGAATAGTACTGTTTACCTACATACAAATTTCCGGACAGAGATGAAATTCTGCATTTTATTGTCGTAAGACGCATATGATATTTATTTTTCAATTGATCTCGATTGAATTGTGGAGCTCAACAACAACACCTAATTGAATAACAAATGTTCATTTAGAAATGGTACTGGTACTGATCAGGAACTCATTTATACCCTGGCAAAAAGTAACATTGAAAGTGTAACAGCGAAATATAAAATGAAAATAGTATTTCGTAATATTCAGTTGTGGATACATTTTCCTTTACTTAAAAAAAAAATGACATAAAAACTAAAGCCAATAAAGTTTTTGCCAAAATTAAATTCGATTTGGGCTGATTAACGTTCGATTTATTGTGGAAAATTTTGCGTGTATAATTGGCAAATGGTTACTGCTAATCGCATGCAAAAGCAGCTAGCGACAAACGCAATCTCATATCGGACTGAATTTGCACCGGACTAAAGCAGCTGATGATATCGCAGACGCAGTCTGGCCATGTGTTCTTATCAAACTAAAATAAAACACCTTTTAAAACAAGTGCTTACATACGATAGATGTGCAACAAATGCTTAACAAAGATTTCGTAGGTATAGGTATTCACGCGTATAATAACAAAGCTAATCTGGGGAAAAATAATATAGATACTCTATCGCCTAATTGCTTAATTATTATTTTAGAAAAGGTAAATTTGTTAAATATATTTTTAATACCATCAGCGAATTGTAAGCAGGGTCAACATTAATTCGAATTTGCTGTGCTTAAGGGTTAAATGTTATCAAGTGACAACAAAAACAACAACAACAACAACAACAACACGAAACAAGAGAATAAAACTGTAAAAGCAACAGGCGCCTGACAAAGTTCATTGCTACTGCGGAGATTCCATATATAGAACACACGGCACAGTGGGTCAGCAATGGTTTTGTGTGTGTAAATAGATAATCAATAATTAGGTGTTGTTAAATATTTATATAATAATATATACAACTCTAAACTGAATATAACTTTATACCAATTTGTTTAGATTTCTATAATAAGGTAAATGTGAGGTAAACATAACCAATGTATTAATATTTATAATATATATAAAAAATAAACAATAAATTATGAAATTGAATCAACAACTTAATATTTAAATTTTTTTCAATATGAAATAAAAACAATATGAAATAATTATAAGATTGCTGAGATACCTATCATATATGTATATATAAAAAAGTAATATTAAAAAATTTATATTTTGTTTATTGTTTAAAACTGCATAAATAAAATTTGATTGTTTTGTTTTTCAAACAAGTTTTTAAAGCTGTCCTATTTATTGATATTTATCTGCAAACGCTCGAAATTTATTCCACAGTGCGCTGTGCCGCTTAACAAGCGCGTTATTCATAAATATGAATGTGTGTTTTTTAATGCACATGTATGTGTGGATGTGTGTGTGTGCATGTGTTTATGTGTGGCTTGGCATCTATGCTTGGGACCGGGACCTTGACTTATTTCGTATTCAACGCACAAAACATTAAACGGTTCTACACGCGCACTCCGCCACTTGGTTTACTTGGCTAACTTGGCTAAAAACTTGGATTTCGTTGACTTTGCTTGTTTGTGGCACGCCTGCATGTAAATAACTGATCGTCGATTACGTCGGACAGACACTGACTTTGGCTTCGATTCGCTGCCAAAGCTGCATAAATACATGCAAACAATCAGCTGTCAATCGGGCGGCCAATTCACTTTTTAACTTCGGCCTGGCCAATGTAGTTTTCAAGTTCTTGTTGAATTGCACTAAACATTAATTGACATACTTTTCACACAATTCGCGTCACAGCAGCAGCAACAAGAAAAACAACAGCAGCAAACAACGAGGCAACGGATCGTTCTAAGCGACAGCAATAACCAACAACAACTGAGCGATTTCTGAGCGGTCGCAACGCGTTGCCGGTTCTATTTATTTACCAGCCAATACAACCAGCTGACTGAGAGCATTGCGGGAGTACATAGACCGAGAAAGAGAGCGACAGAGAGAGAGAAGATAGTTAGAATTATCAGCATGCTCAACAGATCCCCTTCCCTGAGCAAACAGGTTAGATTCGTAGCTCGGAACGTGGAGAGTATTTTTGATTTGTTTAACACAAAAAATTGAAAAAAATATTTTGTAGTCCGGTGTAAATAAATACTGCTTAAACAAAAAAAAAAAATCAAATATATTTATTTTTTATATTCAACATCTTGAGATTTTATGTAATATATAATTTTATTAATATACATATATATAAAAATATATATTGCATAAATTTGCTGCTACGTAAAAAAAAAATGAAATTAAAGAAAGGCAAGTAAAATTCGATATGGCTTGATAATTTTTTTATGGCGTATCAGTTATTCGTTGACAAGGAAAATAAATGCATAACTCTTGTCTGTGTTTTTAATGTTGTAATTGTAGCAACCGCAGCTCTGAAATAAATCGCAGCTAATATTTAGCCCAAAGCTTGTTCACATTTAGGTAGTTTCTGCGTTTCATATAAAGATAAGCTGCAACGGTTAATTTGGCCGAATTAATTTAGATAACACATCACATATTAACATATTCACCTTGACCTCGTAATAACATTTTTATTGTCGCTGTTAATGCGAATGCGGGCGCTGTTAATAAGAACATTTTCTTAATTTTAATTAAAGTCCCATAGCCAAAGACAAAGGCAAAGAGGAAAACAATTTGCTGCACAAAAAGAAACGCACAAAAAAAATGCCAATGCCAAAATAAATTAACATAAAGCCGGTCGGCAGCAGTCGTCGCTGTTGCTGTCGCAGTTGCCGCTGCTGCGCTGTCGGCGTCATCGTCGTCGCCGGGGCGTAGCTGTCAAATGCCGGCAGGCAAACATATAAAAAATATATGTGCATACTTTCAGGCGACGCGTATAAAAAATGTGCGCACACTTTTTGGCAGCTTTTTGAGTTATAGACGGTGAGCGAGAGAAGCCCAACACTCGCTGTGTGTGTGCGTGTGTGTGTGTATGTGAGCAGTTAGTTTGATTGTGTATGTGTGTGTCTGTGCCTGTAATTGACACATGTTACGCGCACAAAAGCTGGCAACGGCAACGGCAACGGCAATGGCAACTTGCGTCCTAACTGCGCCTCTGCATGAACCTTCGGTTGCCGCACGCCCGCCCAGTCAAATCGTTATTATCGACAATGGCGCCGCCAAAAACACACGCACACACACACACACACATACACATATACTGAGGGCACGCACATGTTATTCACTGCTGCTGCTGCACAGCCTTCAACTGCAGGCAACCTCAGTCAACTTTGCTTGTAGCCGGCAAAAACAAAAACACACAAACACACACACACACTGAAAGAGGCGGAGAGAGAAGGCAAGCCACTTGCTTGCTGATAACGTAAACGTCAGCTGTGCGCCACATTTGTGGGTCGTGCGGCGGTGGGTGGGGCGTCAAGGGGGCCGCAGCACACGTGAGTCCCGGACTTGGGCGCTGTGGCTGTGGAGTTGTGCGCAGGCAAGCGTCAAACGTTTGTACCTTGCCCCATTGGCCCCCAGGCGACAACACACACTGCCCCCACCTTAGTCCACAGCCCCTCTCTCGCTTCCACTCTCTCTGTCCCCCCGTTCTCACTCTCTCTCTCTCTCTTTCTCTCATTCGGTTGCTGCTGTGTTTGGCATTTGTTTGTGTTGTCAACAAAAGTTTCTTTGAAATCAGTAACAGATGTCGATTGAAATGGCACAATTGCTGCCTGCGTCGCTGCCAGCGTCGACAGTGACTGCGACTGCGGCTCAGTGAGCAGCTGGCGGCTGTTGTTACTGCTGTTGCTGCTGCTGCTGCCACTGCTGCCACTGCTGGTTGCTGCCACTTATGATGAATATTTTTATGCCAGACACAGGCCGGTCGAGGCAAGCTCCGCTTTTGCCAGACATCGCATATTGTGCGCTAGTTGCCAGCATTTTAATTAAAATTCTCCTTCAAGTTTCACGTTTTTAATGTTAATGCAATTTACCCAATCGAAGCCAAAGACAACGAAAACGGCCGAGCCACAGACGCCAGCCGACCTTCATTGTTTTAACCACCAATCATGTACTAGCCATTATTACAACGGGTATACTTAGCGAATGATCTGCCAGATTTATAATGGTGTTAAAAAACGAACTTTGAACTTTGAATATTGTAGAGTCCAAGAAATGTAGTTTATATAAATTTAAACAAAAAGCCTTCAATCAAAAAGACTTGCATACAAATTTTTAGTAGCTTAAAAAAATGAATGAAAAAACAAAAGTGTTGTCACAGAACTATTTATTAGATTTATTAAATATTGAAGAGAATTAAAGAGTTCGTTTAATGAATAATCAAATTTGAAAAATTTTTATTTGAGTACTAAAGTTTTAAATGAAAAAAAAATTAAATGAAGAAAAAACTGGAAATTATATAAATTATAAAAAACAAAAAGTATTTTGAGTGGTTGAGTTTTAACCTAAAACAGTTCTTATTCCAAATAAATTCAATTTAAACAAAGATATACAACTTGTTATATTATTGGTAAGTCGACAGAAATAAATTTTATAATCTAAAAAAAAATGATAAAAGTTTTTACTGTGAGTGGTTTTATATTCTATCCAAATCAAAAATTTGATAATACTTCTAATAATTTAGCAAAACAAAGATTTACAGAAATTCGTCTGTGAAAAGAAATCACCCATTTTGTGTATACCCTACTAATTTGCACAACAGGGTATACAAGTGCAGCGCCTTTGAGAGGCGTCCCTTATCCTCGGGGGAAGCTACTGCTGTTATTGCCGTTGACAACATGTCCATGTCTGTGGCTGGCTGAGCTGTGGCTGCTGGCGATAACAAACGATAACTGCATGTTAAATAGAAGCTAACGAACGGGCAGTAAGCAGATGTGCGCGGGTGTGCGGGACGTTGTCCGGGTGTAGTATATGGCACGGAGGGTGGCGGGGAACAAACAAAGCGTCAGCATATGCTGGCCAGAAGCAGGCACCAGGAAGCTGCTGCTGCCAGTTGCTGTTGGCTGGACGTGCAGCTATTTGAATATGCGCCCGCCTTTCGCTGGCTTTAGAAAATCACTCAGGTAGCAAAACGCCATCGCCATCATCATCATCATCGTCATCGTCATCATCATGTTCCCCTAGCCCAAAAGCAAGCCTCGTGCGCTTGGCGTCCAGTAAAGGGTTGCAAAAAAGCGCACAGCAGTTGCAGACAAAAGTAAAGTTGAGGCAAGCTGATCCTGAAGTGTCTACGAATGTGTGAGTGTGGGGCAGCCACAAGCCATGTGCATGTGTGTGTCTGTGTGCAACAAATGCTGTGCACGCCCCTAGGCGAGGCGAGGCACTAACGAGCTTTTGCTTGCTTGCAATGCGACAGCAGCAGGTGTGCCAAACACACACATATACACACACACACACTCGCACATGGCGCAGCTGAGTGACGATAATTGAAATTTCATCACAGTAGTTTGTGGTTTTGTATCACACGCACACACACACACACACACACCCTCAACACACACTAATGCGCAATTCATGGCTGCTGCAGTTTTGTGTTGCCTGCTTTTAGGCAACCGCCCAGCTTGAGGAATGAATCGCATCCGCATCCGAAATCGAACGCAATTGAAGGAATTTCTTCAATTTTATTATTAATTTTTTTTTTTTGGTTTAAAACACTTTATTTCTTGGGTTTCAGTTTAGCCTTTCTTCGTAGTTGTAACATTTACTTTAGGTTTTTGCTTTTGGTTTTCATTTGCTGGTTTATAGTTAAAGTACAGTTACATATGTTTGTTTTTTTTTTATAGAAATACAATAAATACTAATTAATAAATTAAATACATACATAAATACATGTCAATAAATTAGCCATACTTATAGCAATAATAATAATAATCATCATAATTATAATAATGTTTTATACGCATAATAATAAAATCTACTATGTTCAGTTTAAGTATTCGCTTCTTTTTCTGTCCTTTTTGGGATTGGGTCCTAAGTACTACTTACAGCTTTGACGTTTTCTTCTTCTATTAATACATATATATTTCGAGTTGCCTTTAATATACGTTTTTAGTTTTTAATAATTCGATAAACTTTAATGTGGTGCAAATACTTTTGTTTTTAGCTATTTTTTTAAGTGCTCACAGAAAATGTTTGAAAATAATCGATTTTTTTTTTTTGAGTTGGGTGCGTGAAAACTATCTTTTATTTATCTTTATATTTATTTTTTTTGTTTTAATTTAAGCAATTAAAAATGTATGAAATCAAATTGTCGCGCATCCAACTCATTTAACAGTATTTTTTAAGTATATTTTGAGTGCTGAAATGCAAAAATGTATTTTATTTAATTCTTAATTTTTTTTGTTTGCATATTTTTTCTTTGAATTGCAAATTACATTTCTATTTCGTTTACTTGAAGTATGTATATTTAGGTGTGCATTTAGAAAACTATTTGGATAATGCTGACGATTTTCCGCTTTTGTTTTTGGTTAAGGTTTTAGTTTAGTTGAACTCCATAATTATGTGTAGGTTTTAATTATAGTCTGATCGTAAATGCGTCCGCACGCTTCCTTTAATTTGACTAGCACAAGTATTTCTTCTTGGGTTTCATCATGCGAATGCGTCATTTGGAGCCCAGTCCGTTGGGCACCAGCGCACTGGGCGTGCCAGCGCCCACAGCCGCACCGCCCCCAGCGACGCCCACGTTGACGCCCCCAGTGACGCCAGTGCCGCCCACGACGCCCGCTTCGCGTACCCCTGCGGCAGCCGCCTGCAGATGTGCCGAGGCCGCAGCTGCCGCTGCCGCCGCCGCTGCTGCTGCTGATGCTGCTGTGGGCGTGGGTGGGGATCGGGTGGCCATGGCGCTGCGCAGGCCGCTGGCGCTGGCCGAGTGCAAATGCTTGGCGGTCAGTTCGCTGGCCCGTGAGTTGCCGCACACCTGTGAACGGATCAATTAGTTAGGCG
>SCDT01000331.1:7174-41393 GCA_004143765.1 Drosophila melanica
TCTTGTGCTTTTATTGTTTGTTGAAATGATTTCCAGGAAAAAACGTTTACCCAAACCCAAACCTACCCCAATAAGTGTGTGTACGGCATATAGCATATAAATTACACGAATAAAAACTGAAATTGCTGCAAAAACAGAAATACACTTAAAATATACAGAGAGAGCGCCGGGCAAAGTAAAGCAAAAGGAGAAGGAAAAAAAACCGGAATATTTATGAACGCACACGCCAGGACGAGGAAAGCGAAAATGCGCCAAATAAAGCCACGTAGAACGGGGCAACACAGTTAACAGTCAAATGCCGAAGGGGACAGGGTATAATGGGGAGGTTCGGGTGTCAAGACCCAACGAACCAGCGAACCAAGTCCGAACCTTGTCCGGTGTGCGGGTCCGGGACCGGTTGCGGGACCCGGTCCGGGCCATGTTTGCTGGCAGATAAAGCAAATGGCAAAAGTGTTTTCCATGCACGATCGATAAACACGGCGCCAGCAAGACGGGACAAATTTTCATAGTTCAAGTGGCGCCTAGGCAGGCGCTTCGACTCAGTCGAGAAACGCGCGAGAGTAAATGGGAAAGCGGGCGGTGCGGCGGGGAGAGAGCCAAACTGAAATGTGGCCAAAAGCAGGCACTAAAAATTCACACGCACACTACTGAAACGAATGCGATAAAATTATTGAGGAAGTGCGCAAGCAAAAAATAAGTATTTCTATTAACGAAAATGGTCGACTAGCTAGATACCATCGAAAAACATTTTGTTATCTTTAGGAAAGATTTATATAAAAAAACAAAAGAGAAACTCTTTTGGAGTTAAGCAATCCTTGTCATTTAAAGTTAAAGTATATTTAAAATATAGATATTTATATATAGTAAAATAGACCATAGGCAAAAAAAATATATAGCACAATCTTATACAACACTGCACGTTCATTTTTGTGCAGGGTATAACAAGCAACAGGAGTGAGATTCGGCATCGTTTTATGTAAAAGTGTAAGCAAAACTATCTTTCGTGTTCTCAAGCCAACAGCTGCTTGGCTATTATTATTGCTTGCTTGTGATTTGGGCCGCGCTGAATCATCGGGAAATGCCATGGAAATTGATAACTATCACGTGTCACTCACAGCTAAACAGCCACAAATCCAACATCAACAAACACAGATCTGCACAAATATTCGCTAAACCTGTTAAATTAGCACTGGCTTCGAAATGCTTTTACGATTGAGGCGCGTGTGTGCCTCGAACCCGGCAAATTAATACCGAAACAAATAAAGAAAGAAAAAAAATTAACTTGTCTATTTGCGTGGATTTTATTTTTATGGCATTCGCCTAGATTGTGACAAGTTATATGCGTTGATGTCTCTGGCTTTCGCATTCGCCTGATGAGCGCGTCATCAGCGTTGGGCCTTGAGAAAAGCGGACAAAATGAAACGATGAGTCATCCTTGAATTTCCAAGGCGATTCGTCAGACGTTGGGGCACAATTTTTATATTCATGGCAAGTGTAGAACAACTTTGTCCTTAAAATTTGCTATGCATAGATTATTACGCGTCTGTTAAGAGTGAAATATATTCAAGATACTCAGAAGCTAAATCAAATGATAGGAGTCTTGGATTTAGCTAATATATATTCTTTATATATTATATCAAATGCGAGTATATTATTATATTTATAATCAAGGCGTAGTTAGTTAGTTCAAACTGCATTTTCACTTTTCTGAATATGGAATATAATTAAACTTTAGCTATCATCGATTCGATGCAAGCGATTCTAATAGTTAAATTTGTGCGGCAAGTTTATTGCCATTTGTTATTTAGTGACACTGCCAAGCAATCAATTCCTTGCACTCACCCCTCTCCGCCCCTGGCACTGGCACTGGCCAAGCGACGCCCCCACAAAACCATAACTCAGACAATTGCAGGCGCGGCATTGTTTAAATTTTGGCAAGGCATAATAATTTTCCTACGCATTGTTGTGGCACACTCTTGTTGTTATTCGTTGTTTGCTTTGAGACAACAAGCGGCCAAATAGAGGATTGGCCAGTGCGGGGGATGGGATGGGATGGGATGGGGGGATTGACCAGCAGACAGTTAGAATGCGACCCTCGAGAAATGATGAGGAAAAAAGTTCGGCGACGCGTATGCGCAAAATGTCGTCTCATAAATAATGTTGATAAAATGCATTAGGGGGCGTGCCCGGCCAGCCCCATAATTAGTGCATTAATATGAGCAAAGGACGCAGCAAAGGACTGCAGCTAGTCGCTGCTGGCACTGCTCTTGACGAGCAGGATACACAATAGTTTTATTTATGGGATCAGAGATGTTCCAAACCAATAAAATAGTCGAATCCGACTAACGGCTACCAGTTGTTGTTGTTGTTGTTGTTGTCGCTGGCGTTGTTGTCGCAAACAACGCCATAATAATAATGTAATGAAATTTATGATGCGCATTTAATGTACTCAGCATAGCGCGACAATAAACGACAGCAGCGCGAAGGATACGAAGGACGCGTAGGACGCGGGCCGCCTTTGCAATGTCCATTGAACGCCCGACACTTAACTGATTTCAAAATTATATTGCTGCACGATTGTGTGCGTGCGTGTGTGTGTGTGTGTGTGTGTGTGTGTGTCTCTGTGTGAGTGCACTTCTATATGTACAATATGGCATATGATTTTATTGCTCATTGTCCGCCAAGGCAGCCGTCAAATTTGTGCGTTTGTGCGTGAAGGACAGCAGAGGGGAGCGGTGGAGCGGGGGGCAAGCGGAGACGCCAATGTCAATATTTAAGCTGAACAAACGTGGCAGCAATCTGGACATGTATCTTTCTATATATATATATGTATGAATAGGATCTCAAGGAGTTGCTTTAGTTTGCTTTGTTCTCATAGTTTTATTGTTTCACCACATTGCATTTTATTACCCCACGTTAAACAGCCCGATTGCAATTTCAAGGCTATGTTTGATTATTGAATTGATACAGATTGGCACACTTAAGCGATTAATGCTGTGACTGAACTCTTATAATAAAGAAAAGACAAGACTTTTGTATACAACTATTACACTACTAATACATAAGTTTTATACAACTGTTATACAGCATTTATACAAGAGCGCAAGAAACAATTGCCTATTTTTGGTGAAGTTATTTGATTTGACTGAAATACTGTTAAGAAATTGTTAAACTACAAAAAATTAATAGTTAATTTATAAGGCAATATAACTATATGACAACCATCGTTACTTATTCTAAAAACACATTTTAAGGTTTTACAATTTATAAATTAATCTGAATTATAAATGTTCTGAAAATAAACATAAATAATAATATCTTCAATACATAAATAAAAATATATTACAATATCAATATAAACTACATTCTAAGTATTCTAGTTATAACCTTCTAGAAAGTTTTCAACATTTATATGCAAATATAGTCACAGCCACCATAAAAGAGATCGACTTCACACGAGTTATTCCATAACATATTCTAATCAAGCGTTCTGCCAAATTGAAAATGTTCAATTCATTTTCACAAGAGTCCGTCCAACTTAAGACACAACCACAAAAAGCCGACCCTGCACAGCACTTTCACTGTTATAATCCAAAAGCCACAACAGCAAAAAAAAGAAAAAAAAGAAAAAATATGTTGGACAATGTATTACAAACTGGAGCATAAAACTTAATTTCCGACCAAACATTGCGACATTGCAGCTGCAATAGAAACTGACAGACAACCGCAAGAAAAACCCAATCAAGCTTACACGCCGCACCTCCTCTGCAGGGCTTAGGTGCTGCCGGGGGGGTTGCGGCGGGTAGTCTGAAAACAAGCATAGAACTGGGCGAAGGCGAAAGTAATTTGCAAGCAACTTTGCAGTGTCATAAAGGGCTGGCAAAAAAGGGGAGCATAAGGCACTTAAATTGTTGCCCAGTATGGAGGAAATAATTGAAAAATTTGCAGTGCATAGAAAATCGAGTTATGGCGAAAGTGACGGCCGAAGCGATGACGTAGGAAATATCAATTAACAACAACAAGCGCAAAAAGCTATTAAAAGCTTATTTAGTCGATGCTGAAAATAAAAACAAGCGCCACCGTAAGCAAATAATGTGCATAAAAAAAGTTTACACAAACAAGAGCTCGGTCGCCCCGAGTACGCCGTAGTACAAGAACAGGAGCAGTAGAATTAATTGCTTTATATGGCGTGATAATTTATTGAAGCCCACGATGACCAACATGGGAGCACAAGCAAAGTCCATCGCTGAGCCGGGACGTGGCCGGGGTCGGAGCCGGTGACGGTGCCGGGGCAGAAGGCAGCAGAGGGTACGAACATGGCAGGCGGCTGCCTTGTTGTGCCAGGATAACACGAGTATTATGCCGGCAACGAGGCGTAAGGGTCAATCACATTAGAGACATGCGAGCCGCTGCCGCTGCCGATGCCGTTGCCAGTTGAGTCCAGTTTAGCAAGGAGCCCAAGGATTGCGGGGTGGTTGGCTCTTTTGGTCAAGGGTTGCCTCACTCGCCTGCATTTCGCAATCTGATTATGTGCCCAGGGCGCGGATAATAAGTTTTTGTTTTATTATACCCTTCAAGTGGATTAAATGACTTGTTTGTGAGCTTGGCAAATTATGAAAAGATTGCCTTTTTTTAACTTTTTTCTACCAACAATCATCTTGATTGTGAACAACTTTTGGCTTAGCTCTAAAATAAACTTTTTTTTTTAGTAATTACACATTTATCTTGTACAAAAAGAAAATTCCTTAATTTATAGCACAGGTTATAAATGAAAGCGCCTGATTAGAAAATGTTCAGAAACTTGTTAACTTATTTTTGTATGAATGAATATTATTTTGTATTCCCTATTTAATAATAATTTATCATGTTTAATTAATTTTGATTTAGAATTTAAATAATTGTTGCATGTCATGAAATAAATATCATTTTTAAAGAGTACTCAAAAGTCATCAGGTTTTGCATTTTCTGCCCTGGTTCGGTTGCTTATGTTTTCCTCGATGGACGCACTGCAAATGTTCAACCCTCGTCTGCAAGGGAACGGGGGGGGTACGAGGGTCAATCCGCAAATGTGTGCTATGAATATAATCAGCGCATTCAATCGAGTTAATTTCATTATGAATATGATGGCAGCTAAACGATTCTTCTTCGGCTTTGTTTTGGTGGATTTTCTTTTTTAATCAGACGCCACGCGATGCTAAAACTTCGGGCATATAAATAATCTTGCCAAGTTGCCTGGCAGGACACTAAGGACAAGCGCACAGCAGCTGCTCGTGTTGCACTTTGCGAGTCCTCGATGCTGCTGCTGCTGCTCCTGCTGCTGCTGTTGACAAACAAATATGAAACTAATCCTTGGTAATTAGTGCGCCAACTTTTGCTGCATTTTGAGCCAGGACACAAAGTCAGTCCGGTGTCCATGCGGTCCTGCTCCGGCTGTGGTCACAAGTTGGCACATTCCTTGTGCTTTTTGCGGTAACCAGCGAGTGTAAATGTGTGTGTGTGTTGGGTTTTTTTTTTTTTTGCTGTGGTGTCGTCGTTGGCATCGTGGAGTGGCGTTATTTTTATTGGAAAAGTTAAGCTCGTGTTTTGATAGGTTTCAGTCGTAAAGGGATTAATTAGTGCGGAGCTCTCGCCAACATGCCGCAGACACAGCGACCCCGACTCCAGCGCCAAAACGGACGCCGGCTCCGACTTCAACTCCAGCTCAGACCAACCATGCAGACCAAGTCGCATTTGTTTTTGGCTTTTGCATAATTAAAGTTAAGCTGAGTTGCATAGTTTTCCCTTTTTTCTCGTATTGCGATAAATGCGCGAGGCACTCAAACCGACACTCACAACGAACAAGGTACTCGGCAACAGTTAGGGGAGCTCTAATGCAACTACAACCACTGTCCGGACTACATCATGTTATGCTATGAATGGCAAATGAGTATTGTTTAAACAAGAGCAAAGCGAGCGGAAATAGTTACACTTTACAGTGGCAAATGAGAAAAGCCAAGAAAGTATTTACATTTATTAAACATTTTGGTATTAAATTAATATGAATATAATATGTAAGATAAAATATGAAATATTTAAAAGAATTATAATAATCCAAAGTCGAAATAAAAATATATATGCCATCATATTATATATTTAGTAAAATATACATTTACACTTGTTTTACACAGTTTTCTTTTAGAAAAAAAAAACGCCTGTCGCAATTAACTAGAAATTTGCTTACTTTGAAATGCTCTAAAGTATTCAAGGAATGCTCATCTTTCAGCTGTCTTCAACGAGGTTTATTAATTTCGTTGTTGCAACCGCGTTGAGAGACATTTCGCTAGAAACTCCAATGGCGCAGCAGTTGGTTGGTAGGTCCTTTTTTTCTTATCTTTTATTATGAACTGCAGCTACAATTTCTCCAGCGATGTCAGCGCATGATTTACGAGGCCGTGGCTTACAAATGAAAATTGTAGTAAAACACAGCCGGGCGGTAGCGGTGGAGAGGAGCGCAAGACAGAGGGACAGACAATCCTTTTTTGCGGCACTGAAGTTTTGGCCACAAAACAGGAAACGGAAATGAGTGCGCAGGACGATGGCGACATGTGAAATGTGTTTGGCCCCAACCACTTGAAATGAAAGAAAAAATAAAACAAAAAAAAAATAATAGAAAACGAACACACATGCAAAATAAACGGGTTCAAGTGGCGCTCGTAAAAACAGGAACAGAACCAAGCCAAGCCGAAGGATAACTGTTGAATTGCTGGTCATAATAACAAGGCATGCCACATCCGCATGTGTGAGCGTGTGAGTGTGTGTGTGTGTATGTGTTTGTGGTAGAGCTTGTCGCGTAGCAACTTGTGGCTAACTTAATAGCAGCTAACAACATGCTGACAAACAGAGAAATGTGGGCACACGCTAAGGTTCATGTGACCAGAATGAATGCAAATGAACTTGGGGCAACTTTTTTGCACCACAGTGGCAAACTAGATAACAATTGGAAAAGACGCATCATAAAATGAATAAAAATCCTGCAAACATTAACAAAAGATTTGTATTAAAAATTTGTATTTAATATATTGTATATTTCCAAAATGGCAATTATACATTTTTCTATATTTTTTTAAAATTAAAATTAAAGACTTTTTTGTTTATTTGCTTAAGTAAATATTAGACATATGGCTTATTTTCATGAGGGTCATTGTCCACTGCAAAAAGCGCTTAGGAAAATGTGGAAAGGACCATTGTACGAGTTACATAAAATATGTACAAGAAAATGCGATTAAATGAATGACACGGAGAACATTAACGCACACTCGGCTCCCAATGCAGCGTGCAGCAAAATACAGAAATGAAAAAAAAAAATAAAATAGAAGCAGAATAAAAACAAAAACAGGGAATACCAGCAGCGATGCTGCTGTGAAAACAATCCAATCAATTTATTAATTAAGCAAGCCACTCGGTGGCCAGTCGAAAGGAGAGAAATTAAATGAAATGAAATACGCGGCGTATGCGTAACGATAAAGCGGCAATTGTCTGTCTCACCGCATCACACCCCTCGTTCATTCCCGCTCCCCAGTTCGCCGGCTGCGTCTATTCGTCTAGCTTTGTGCAATGGATTTTTAATGTTTTTCATGGGGCGTCCATTGGTCTTGGACTTCTGGCCGAAAGCGAATGCCAATGCCAACGTGAATGTTACGCATTGTTAAGCCCGCCGCTTGGCACTTTTCGCACGCCAGCTGCGCTCCAATGAGCGGGGCATGGTCATCGGCGGGAGGTGAAGGGGGGAGGTGAAGGCGGCTGAGTGCTGGCACACAGAACTTGGACTTTAATGAGCCAACAGCAATTACGCGAAACATTTGGCGCATTGCAAGTGTCTCAATGCGTCGCCAACATCGTCTGCAAACATTTTAATTGCATTTTGCTCTTTATTTTATTGCCTGCGGCGTCTTAACGATGCCATTGCAAAACCCGCAACATACTAGATCCATAACATATTCATATTGAATAATATGTAAAACATAATTAGTAAAGTATGTAGTGTACAATTTGATGAAAATAATTGCAGCTCAATATGTTTAGAAAAATTACTTATTAGTATTAGATAAATTAAAAAAAAAAAGCTTGTATAATACTATGTGTAATACATTTTACTAATAAAAATTTCTTATTAAACATTAATATTTGTACTTAAAATAAGTTTAAGTAAGTGCATTTTTTGTTATGAACACAAACATGTATTTCTGATCTATTTATTTTATTCATTAAATTATTAATAGGTATTAAAAATGTTTAGAAAAAAAATCGCATTAGGTAACACATATGCGTATAAAATATGTGTGACGTCAGCCAAATACCATCTAATAAAGTTCTTAACAGTTTCACTCAAACCCAGCGCCAAGTGTGGCGCTCTTGAGCACTTCTCCTTTAAACCAGAACTTTGAGATACTTTTGACGCATGCGCCCGGGTTTGGTGCCAGCCCACAGTAAGCAATTTACTCACTTAATGATTAGTTGGGTTTTTGGGCATTTTTAGTTTTGCGTATGTTAACCCTTCGCTGGGCAACGGGGCCAGTTGCCGGCGACAGCAAAAACAATTGCAGCTAATTGGCAATAATCAAGCATTGGTCGGATTCATAAATTGGCATAAACAATGCGATGCCAACAAGGCCAACAAATCAGCGCAGTTGGCATTTTTAATTGTGATTGAGTTGCCTGCATAAATCAGCAAATTAAATTACAAACAATGGCAATAAAATCTAACGTTGACATTTTACCCTTTCTGTTTTTAAGTGTTGTACATTTCTTTTTTATACCCTGTACATATTTATATATATTACTTAAATTCCGTCAGTCTGCCAATTTATTAAAGAATATATCTTATTTGCTTATATTTTTATTAATCTTTGTTTATTCATTTAGAAAAATTTTTAAATTTTTTTTTATATATTAACATGATCAAATCTTTCTTATAACAATATATCAGTTATCGGATTGAAGTGTGGTGCAGGGTATTTTCTATTCAGGCACTTTTGACTTGAATTTGGACTAGAGTAGTTTTGTTTATGTTGGCAACTTTGGCAGGCGACAATTTAATTACGATTGCATTTGTGAGAATTTAATGTTCGTGTGTGTGTGTGTGTGTGTGTGTGTGCATTGCAGCCGCCGCCCTGACGCCACAAAATATGCTAATTTATATTTATATGAATATGGCGAGCAGCAAGCGCAGCCAACAGAGGATCATTCTAAGTGAGTATGGGCAAGGCGGGCTTGGTGGCAGCTCGTTCCTCGACAGGGATGTGAAATATTTTTGGTGGCTGCCGCCGCTAGCGACTGCGGTCATAAAATTTATTGTTGCCAAATGCATATTTGTCACATTTGCAATGAATTTGGCGGCGGCAGTCATAGAACAATTTATAAGCAACTGGGGAGTTGGCTCCATTGGCCAAAGGACGATCCAAAAGCCAAACTGCCGCTCCAAAACAGCCAAAGGAGGAACTCAGACGCTAGTCAAAAGCATTTAATTGTTAGCCCAGTCCATCGTGTGTGTATGGGTAAGCGAAGGTTATTGAGATCTGAAATTATTATTCTTAGTTTATTAATGCAAAAAAATGTTAAAAAAACTTGTTTTAAAATATACAAAATATTCCTATTTTATTTATATGATATAAACTAAACGTTGACTATATATCATATACCAAAAAATAAAATTAAGTTTTTTCGTTTTTAATTATTAAAAAAAAATAATTAGGTATACAAAGAAATTACTTATATAAAATATAACAAAAAATAATAGTATTAAAGTATTTTGTTTATGCCATTAACTATTCTATGCTTGACTTATTTTTTTCAATCTAAGCTTATAATTGGCAAAGTTTATATTTAGTGAAGGGCGAGTTGAATGCACGTGGCCCACACCTATCGGAGTTGGCTAACTGTCAGGCGGATGCGAAAGTCTTCACACCTCAGAGACTCCCTCGATGGCTGTGCACAAAAGAAATGAAGTCATTTGTAATTAATGAGGTTTGTCACCCCAATTTGCCGCAACTTCAAACCACGACAACAACAAAGGAATACAGGCGGCGTTAGATGCTCTATGTTGTGTGTTTAACCTGCCTGGCATATTGAAAATCACGGTGCAGACTCAAAGCGAGGGTGACGCACACAACAACAACATCAAAAACCAACAACAACAGTAACAGCAACAACAAAGGAAGCACAAAAAAAAATAAATGCCATATAAAAGCAATGGCAGTCGGCACCCACCCACAAAAACAATCTAATTATCTCGTTAAGCACGCCAAAATGCACAGAGCTCAGCTCACACACACACACACACATCCAGACACATAGAGGAAATGCTACAACAGCCCTCAAAGTGCGTGTTTCAGCCGGGGGGGGGAGGGTGGAGCAAAACAGGCGCAGGTGCTTCCTGCTACGCGCTGACACCTTGACAGCCACATCCTTGACCCTGACAGACAGGCTGACTTTTGGCTGGATTTTGATTTCTTCTTTTGACAGTTTGCGGTGTCTCTTTTTTTACTCTATGTTCTATGTTCCTTTCATTTTCTTTTTTTTGCTCATGTTTAATTAAAATTATGTAAATAAATTTTATTTAGTTGACATTGAGGCGTAATTAAGTGCATGCGTCAGGGAGAGCTCGAGGAAGATGCGTCAGGCATTTGCATCTGTCGCCATCTGACGACAGTCGCCAGCACCTTGGGGGCGTCCAGTCAGCCGCCCCCACCCCAGCCCCCGTAAAAGTTATTGTCAATGTCCGCCTGGTTTTGCTTCTTGTTGCTTTATGCTGACAAATTAGCCTTGAAATGAGCAATTTGCAGGCTCTGAACGTGAACGTGCCGTGGCCGGTGTGGGCGGCTGTGGCCGGTGTGGGCGGCTGTGGCCGGTGTGGGCGGCTGTGGGCGGAGGCGTGTCTGTCGAGGGCCGTCAAGTTGCCGTGCATACCAAAACAGGGCTGACAGCTGCTGTCAGTGGCGGCCTGTCAATGGTCGAGTATTAAATATGCTTTGTGGCATGAAAAAGCAATTAAGAGCCGAGTGTTTAGTTGTCTACTAGAAAAAATTGGCAAAAAAAAAAAAACAGGAAGAAACAAAAAAAAATGGGGAAACGGAAATTATTAGCAAAAACAGAAAGCTAAGCATCGAGAAGGTGTTCTATTGGAGCTAAAAAAGCTCTTTAATAACATAAGTGGTCATTATCCCAACAATTTACATTTTACTTTATTAATATATTTTTATACATTTCTAGAAAGATTTATGATCAATATAAAAGTTTAAAGAAAACCGTCATCTTAATGCAAGAAATGGTTTTTAAAATCAATAATTATTTTATTTAATTTTAAAACGACAATCGAAGGTAAAAAATTTAAGTTTACGAAATAACAAATAAAATACAAACTGATTGCTGGAAGTAATCTATAAACCGGAATTGCATAAAACAAAGGGGTATCTAAAAGATCATTGAGAGGTTATTTTATAATAGATTTATTTAACAGAATGTTAATCAAACCAACAGATTTCAAATGTGTCAACAACTCGCTTCATAATCCTCATGTCAACTAATGAAATGGCACCAGGGAAAAAATGAATAAGCACATATGCCACAGCAAAAACAACAATAACAACAACAACAACAACAAGTACAACAAGGACAAGCCAAGGCCTCGCACTGGCCCATCAACGTGGCTGCTGTTGTGCGTCACCACATTGGGAGCCATGTTGACATCGACATGGGAGAAATTGTTTTGATGAATGCGTCGATTTAATTGATGAATGAGTTTTTAAGCTGAAAAATCGAAACGAAAGAGTCCGAAAGACCCAGCTTGCAAATGTCAGCCAGGAATATGACACGCACACAGAGGCGCACACATATTCATGGAAACGGAACTGAGAACAGGTTGTAAAGTGCAGCTGTAAATAAATGTTTAAGTAGGCACATGAAGAATGCGCCTTGGACAGGTGGGACTCCAACGAGGGCAAGCCGAGGAAAACTCATAAATAAGTCAGGCAAGCAGACAAAGCCCACCGCATAAAAGTTAACAATGCCAAAAAGTATGCAACACAAATTTGGAAATCGCGGCAAAGCAATACAAAACTCGAGACTAGAGCGCAACAATTGCCAACCACAAATATCAATCCCAAAACAGCTTGGAGCCGTAATGTTGCAGTCAGCAACCAGCCCCATCCCCTAAAAAACCCTCCTTTACCACAGCACAAACGGGGCTGGGTCTCGCCTGCTGTGCCCCATTTCAGTCAGTTTCCCGGCCCTGGTATGCAATAATATAAATACCAGCAGAACAGCAGAACAGCAACAGCAGCCCAGTAAAAACACACAACACACCCCACGCCCCTCGCACTTTAATCGAAACCAATGTTGAGGTAAAATAAAAATACTAAAAGACAACAAACGGTAAATAGAATAGAGTAGAGTTTGACTACTGGGCGCACATCGAAGAGTTAGTACACTAAAAAGCTCAAGTTTACAAAGCGAAATAAACCTAAAGAATTTTGTATTTAGTTTTAAAAAACTACGATTTTTTTTATTTATAATATTGTAAAACATTTCAAACGAAAATGTGATTATGTATTATAAGGTAATTCTGAAAAAATAAAGTTTCAAAAACATGTTCAGCTTAAAAAAGTCTATTTATTTTGGTTTTATATATAAAATTATCAAAATTAATAATAATAAATTAGTACGGATATCTTAAAAGATATATTTAAAGATTACTCGAGTGCAGGGTATACAAACAATCAGCATGCTACCATTTATATTCTTAACTTTTCTGTGTTTCTGTTGATCTCTCGTATAGTTCTGTTATTGCAGGAAATGCTTAGAAAAGTCTTGTGGCTTTATTTACAACAAAGAGCGGTTTGTTCAACTTCCTGCAGCGTTTATTCACTGGAATGAAGCATTTTAGAATATATGCAAAACGTATCTACTTTTAAATCTGTTTTTCAACACAAACAAGTTTTTTTTTTATTCCTAACTAATCGCAAATCAGGCAGAAAGAATCCTGCAGTAGGAGGTTTATCTAATGACTTTTTCAAGTATATGCATTAGGCCCCATTGACCCGAACAACTTTTGAAGTTACATAAAAATGTTGTTCGCAGCACTTACAACACTTAAGGGTCAGTATTTAAAGCGCTTTGGCGCACTATGATAATCAGCTCTAGTTAATTATATCGCTTAAACGTTCATTGCACGCCCACCCGCAGCCACGCCCCTGCGCACGAATGCGACACAACATATAAAAGTTGATGTGCCGCGCGCGCATAAAACAAAATATCAACTGCAATTAGTCGTGCAGGAACTGCGATTCTCTCGCACTCTCGCCTTCTCTTAGTCTCCCACTCTCTCTCTTTCCCCGCCTGCTCTCATGATAAAACCATAAAAATTTTTGCGCCAACATGGCAAATAATTTGGCTAACGACATTTTGTAACTAATGTCGGGCAACCGCAGCTACAACGGCAACAACAGCAACGATAACCATTAACACGCCGCCCCGAACCCGCCCCTCCTCCACCCACAGCCCAGATCCACAAATGCAACGCCAACAACTGGTCATTAAAAGCGCCCCATAACGGTTTATTGTAATGCCGGCGCATAGGCCAAAGTAACCCAGCGGACAAGTGGCCACCCTCCGTCCAGTGTCCGTGCTCGGCGTTGCCACTTAATTAGAAAAGTTTCGTTGCGTCACGAGACAAAAGCCATTGACAGCGACTAAAAGTTGTCCAAACTGCATTTTCACTTGCTGCCAGAAGTTGTGCAAATAGCTGAAAAATGAGAACGTCCTTTTTTACGTATACCGAATCTGGAATATCCTCTTAGAAAAGCTAAGCTAAAAAAATATTGTATAATTACTTATATTATACACTTAACATTTTGTTATCTTGAAATAGTAAATTTGTATTTATTTTTATTGTGAAAGTTCTTATAAAAAAAGAGACAAAATATTCGAAGGAATTCGGAATTGTTTATTTTTGAAGATATTGAAAGATATAAACATAAGCACGATTTTCTTTCTTTTAGTAAAAATAAAAAAAATACTCTTGAAATAAAATTTCCTTTCTTAATTATACTCTGTTCATGTATACCGGTAAATTAAGGCCTATTAGCAGCGATAAATGATTGTCTGGAGTGCGGCCACTCAAGAACTGGAAAAGTCGGACCTTACGCAATGGAGGTTAAGTCAACAGATGCCACCTGCATGACTCTATTTGCACATTTTTCCAATTAATTGCTTTTACGTGGGCGACACACCCGCCAATGTCAACAAAAGCCACGGCACGAGGCACGGCCTCTGCATCGTCCTTGTGCCACAGCTCAGCCTGCCGCGCCCATTGTCAAGCCGCCCGCTGGCGGCGCTGCCACAAACATGCGCGCAAAAATGAAAAAAAAAAAAGAAAACAAGCAAAAAAAAAGAAAAAAAAAAGAATCAAGCAAAGATATAGACTCATCAATGGTTTCAATTGAAATTTTTGCACGGCCGCTGCCGTCTCACGTGGCATTCGTTGTGGGGGGGCTTTTCCCCAATTGTGTGTTGCGGGGGGAATTCCGAAATTGCTGGAAATTGGAACTGCGAGTGCAGCAAACAATAAGCAGTTACAATAGGACCGAATGTAGGCCTCTCCTCTGCACGCCAAGCGACAGATGTTTGCCACAGTTTGCACAGCAGCAGGTGCCCCCTGCAATATCTATGCAAAATTCGGAAATATTTGTTTGGATCCATGAATGTACATTGTAGCAAATGGTACAGCTGGATATCACATTTAATATTCATTTATAGCTGGCTGTTTGTGCTCACCATTATCTATGGAACTATATTTTTACATTTTTTTTTTAAGCTAAAGAAACTTATTAAAACTTAAGTAAACTCTTTTTTCTTGCAATTCTTTGCAATATTCAAGCATTATTTATTTTCAATAAATAAAATTATTGAAAGCTATTGAAATATGAAAAGAAATAATAAATAAATTACTTATAAAAAATTAATATATTACTTTTATATAATTAAATATATTCTTTGAGACTTGTTTTCAGAATGCTCAAAATGAAATGAAATCGATTTCAAGCAATTGATTCCAAAAATAGAATATTTATAACAAAAAGATTTTGAATAGGCGTAACTATTTCTCTGCTGAACGCCTTCATCGAAATGAGAACACTTTGTATTAGTTGCAGTGGGAAGAATTTCAGAGCACGCGATTTGCTGACACACCTCCGTTCTGCATTTATCTGTGTTGACACAAAGGCGATAAACAAGAACGAAGTGATTTGTAAATCTGGGCGAGTCTAGACGAGAGTCGAATATCGGGCGAGGCGCGGATTAAAGTCGTTTTTGTTGACTGCGAAAACAATGCAATTTGGCCAACCGCAAACGGGGCGAATTAGCTGACGTTCCGGCAGTGCGGCACGCTTGTTGGTGGAAGGGGGGTGGGGCGGTTGAACAACAAACGGCGGCTGCCACTGACAAGCGAATGGAAGAAATGGCTGTCAAAAGCAAGCAATGTGAAACGAATCCAATTGGCGGCTTAGAAAAATGCAGTTGGGGACACAAATCTTCAAACATGCAACTTGGCGGCAATTGAAAACTCATTGACAGTTGACAATTGGAAAGGAAAACAACTGGCTGTGGAGGGGGTATGTGCCTGCGGGGAAAACCAAACTCAATTGCAGTTACATTTCCATTTTTTTGTTCCCAGAACTTTGTTGTGCAGCTTGTCATTGACAGCAGCCATTGTTGTTGTTGCTGTTGTTGTTGTTATTCATTTGTTTTTCCCGTTTGGTTGTTTGTTTTTTATTTTTGCATTTTTCAATTTTTTTTCCTTACAATGCTGAGACATTTTCTATTTGAAATTGTCAGCAGCAATTGATATGTATTGCTGCTGTATTTTTCTCCCTATTTTTTCTTACTGATTGTCTTTGGGTTTTTTGCTGCTGGTGAGGAAATTGAATCGCATGTAAATTGTGCAGCAGCAGCAGCGTGAGGAAATTATTATGGCAATAATGATTTCTGCAGCGCATGTTGCCTGACGAAGCGAAAAGCAATTAAAATATGCAGCGTCTGTGATAATAACAAACAAATTGCTTGGCAATTTTGCAAATAAATTGCCGCACAGTCGAACGCGCCGGCGAGTATGCAGCGGAAAATGCATTTGAAATATTTGTGTTTTACTTTTTTTTTTTTTTTGAATTTCTTCTTTTTTTTGGCTATGTGTTGAAATGCTTTTTGATTTGAAATTTAATGCACGTACTCAATGAAGAAATTCCAACAGCAGCGCATTAGCAGACATGCCCCTCCGCAGGGTCAGCAGCTGGCTGCCTGCTACCTAGCCGGGCGGTGGGGGCAATGAGAGGGGCCGGGGGCAGGCAGTGGTGCCTGCCAATTGCTTTTCAACATATTTGATGCGGCGCTGGCGACGAAGACTTTCGACATTTTGCAACTTGGCCACGTACAAAAACGTTGGCAGCAAAGTGCAAAACCAACAGCTACAACAACACCAACAGCAACAACAACAACAACACTGCTTAAACATACAAAACGTAATACACACACATTTACAATATGTATATATATAACGTATATGTAAGTAAGTATACGCCATGTTGACCAAACAACAAACATCAAATGTAATCGCAGCTAATAAGAAAACTAAGCAGATCCTTGCAGGTCACGATTTACGCTCGTTTCGCATTCGATTTGGATTTGCGATGCGCCATTGGCAATGTCAGCCACAGTGGTGCAAAACTAAACAAAATTGAAGGCAAAAAGAAAGTGAAAGAGCTAAATATTTGATTTAAGGTTCATTGCCTAGACGGATTTTTTTGCTAGGTACAAAATAATTATAATAAAAAAATAATAGTAATTCAATAGTTTTGAAATTTAATATATGGTTGGATTTTTAACAAAAAAAATGGTGATATATTTTCAGCAGTTTATCAAAAACCAAGAGTTAAGAATTTTTTATGAGTACTCCCCAATTAACTGAAAAATTAAATTGCAATTATTATATTTATAATTTAACAGTTTCGCTTGCATTTCAATTAGCTGTCATCCCACTGTGCGAAGTGGACTTCTCCGTTTGGCATGTCAATGGACATTTAATGGCGTGCGCCATTATGCAGCGCATCAAATGCACAAAATACGCTTCGTTGGCAATAAATGCTGCATGGCGCTGGTTTTGGGGGCATCTATCCGGCCGGGAACGCGGTCCCGTCTTGGCCTCAGCTGCCATCGTTGTCTTGGACCTGGTTTAAGTCTCGACCCTGGACACGATTTGCAATTTTGTGCAGCAGCTTTCGCTGCGTCTCTCGTAATTTTTCGTAAATTTCTACACGTACTTGCATTCCATCTTCGTCGCCGTCGCCGTCGCCGTCGCCGTCGTCGTTGCTGTCCGTCTACGATTTTCCGTGTACTTTGGCGGACAGTGCTCGGCCCGCGGATTGTAACGGCATAACCTTTGAATAAAATTAGCATTATCAGCGCACACTATGTCCGCCACACCGCATCAGTTGGCAGGTGTGCGCACGGGGGATCAATAAAAATACTGAATGTGCTTTTGAGCGCCATATGATGCGATGGCCATTAAGCGCGAAGAGTCTGGGTAAACCTATAAAAAAAATATCTCTAACAGCTTATGAAAAATAGAGCTGACCATGGATGAAAGTAGAAAGAGTTAAGCCAGTTCTTCAAGTCGATAACATTTAGCTGCTTTGCATAGTTCTAAAGTAGAAGAAGAAATCTAAGACTAATGCAGAATTTAAAATTTTGATTCACAAAACATTTTTTTGATTTTAAACAATTTTTTAAATAAAATTCAGCTAGTTAGATTCGAACTAGTTCAAGCATATTATAAATATTTAATATTAAAATTATTTATTGACAACCTTTATGCAAATCATATATTGCATATTAAATCAATTGGAATTTGATTAGACCAGCTTATTTTCCATTTAAATTTGCTCCTTAGTTCATGTTCAGCACTCATATGAAGTTCTATGGAACCAGTTCTAATGCCTATTCAATTGCAATTGATCTGGCAAACTTTTGTCCAATGAAATTTCCTTACGTACTTTTTTTTTATGGGGGAGTGGGAGGGCACACATCAATTACGCAGTGCCACGCCCTGCGCCCGCCTCAATCGCATAGTCCAAAAAACTAATTGGTGGAAAATTAAGTTTTTGCACAAAAATGTTGCGCAAATTGAAATGCAATCGAGGCAAAGCGGATTATTGAAAAACTTTTATGATTGAATTTTGTGGCGCGTCCAAAAACGCCCCAAAAAGCGCAACGAGAACTTAATGCGAGGACTACCCTCTGTCGGGTCGAATAGTGTGTGTGTGTGTGTGTGTGCATGTGTGTGTGGGGCACATGTGTAGCTGGCAGAGCTTATGTATGAGTACTTTTATCGAATGTTTGCCAAAAAGGCCAAGAGTTCTGTTCGTTGTACCGTCTCTAGACCCCCCCTCCCAGGGTTCAACGGGTGGTCTGGCGAGCTTTATAACGATTTACTCGTATATTTTGCTACTTTCGCTATAAAATATAAATATGCAATAAAACAAAACGACGACAGGCCGAACATATGCATTACTGTTTACCCGCCCCCTCCCCACTCTCTTTCTCTCTTGGTCTCTCACTGTTGGTCTGTAGAAATATTTGCTAGAAAACGAAGACATAAACTCAGAAATATGGCGCATTTGGCAGCACAAAAAAAACAAACAGCACTCGCTGGCAGCGAGAAGCAAGGACCGAAGCCAAGACAAAGGCATTTCTAAATGGCAGTAGCAGCCAGCAGAAGACATGCCAACACATGACTTACTTGGGTCGCTACAACGGGGCGTATACGTATCGCATTGTTGTGCTAAATTGCGCGCTCAGCTGGCGCACGAGTTGACTGCATTTCGCTACTTGCAACGACCCAGCAGGGAGCGGGGAGGGGGCACAGAGTAAAACAGAGCAGAGAGAAGCGCCCACTTTATGAAGCGCCCATATGTTGCAACACTGACATACGGTTTCTGGGGAGGTGAGTCGGACGGGGGCACTGGGCGCTGCGGGGCAATAAAAAATGAAAGGCTTGACAGTCACATTCCCTAGGCAAATCACTGCAGTTGCACATAAAGCAAATCGTTTGGCATTTGTTTTGATTTGCAATGATTGTTAAAAATATCAGCGACGACAGATGAGGATTGTAATAACAGCCACTACGATTGCGATGGCTCGTGTTCGCCTTAAAAATGACACTATAGTTGAGGAGCCAAACTTACGTACAAATTTCTATCTTCAGTTATACTCTTTTCTGAGGAAATTCTTATAATTTATTGAAATAAGAATTGTATATGAATATTTTATTGATTTTCGTATTGTTTCTTGAACTTTATTGAAGATTTTTTTGTAAGAGATATAACTTAATCTTAATTTTATATTAATGCTAAATAATTTATAAAAAAAAAACTTATTTTGGCAAAAGTAAATATTAAAATTTAAGACCCCAATTAACTCAAATAATTCGATGAGTTTAATTAATGAAATTGGAATAAAGCAAGCCATAAAAATAATGTTAAAAAAATGCATTATCATTTGAATATAAATATTGCAAAACATTCACTAACTGATATAATATTAATTCAAATGTAGCAGAAGTCATTTAATATTTATTAAGCATAAAATTCGAACATTGTGAAGCAAATATTTCATAAATTTCTTGCACATGCAAAGATATATGAATATCACATAATGCTATTACTCAACCCCTGAACGAAAATGCCCCATCTCTTTGAATGCCACTCGGCGATGGTGAGGAGTGCACTTTTCGTCCCTTCCATATGCAGGTGACCCGAGTGACCCTTTTAACCAGCTCTCCGCTTGAGAGTGAAAGTTTCTTATCATAATTTACAAGACAATTAGCCAGACATTGGCCCCAGTCTTCCGCAGTGTAACTGCTGCTGCGGCGCCTGCTGTGGATGCGGCTGCTCTCGACCATATCGATGGGAAAAACTTTGTCTGTGCGATGTTGTTGTTGCGGGAGCTACTTAAAGTTTACAGGGGCCGCAAGTGCCAGACAATAATTAGCCAAATTTATTGTAATTAGGCGCACACGCACGAGCCCACACACCACATACCCAAACATGTGGCCACGGGTCCGTATAATTATTATCATTACCTCCTGTGCGGACCTCCTAACGGTTGTCGCATGTGTGCGTACGAGCCGAGAACGCATTTAATTGCATAAAGCGACATCCGCAGTTGCTTTGCTCTTAGCGACTTTTTAAATAATTCAGTTGGCTCTGAGTGCCGGGCTGCATCCATAAGCTGTCCATGAGATCCTGTCACAGGCATATGGCTAACAGCGGCGGAACACGGCACAAACAAAGCACAAGGGGGACGGGGCCTGGAGGCTGCCACTAGCAACAAGGTATGGGCACTGAGTGCGCCTCCTGCAGTCGAGTCACGTCACAGCAAGTCGCTAATTTTTTTACTTTTCTACCTTTTCTTTCAGTGCTGTGACAAAAGTTAAAAGTTTCCCCGCAATGCGTTGAATTACATCTAAATCAGCTGGTAAAATTTTGTAATTCCCTGCCGTTAAATTTAAAGTAGTATATCTTTTCAATACATCATAAATTAGTTTTTAGAAATTTTTAGAATTTTGACATTTAAAGTTCTCGGACCTGTTATGCATTTCATATTTAGGCATTATTAAAATTAAATTTTTTAAAAATTTTTTTTAAAGTTTTTCAAAATATAAAATTTCCCATTGAATATTTTCAATATTTAAATCGAATATTTTCAATTGATTGTATTTTTCATATTTTGTATAAAAGCAAAGTTTCAATCGATTTTATCATAACTTTGTCAAAACTAAGGCGATTTTCAGCTTTGATGGCTTATTTCATGATTTGTCCTGTAGATTTTGGATTTAAGAAATTCGCATTATTAAAAATCAAATATTTTGTATATTATTGGTAAACGGTAATCAAAAAATTTAAAACAAAAAGCTTTTAAATGCGTGCATAAGTTTTTTGGCTTTAAATATGAATTGGCGGTTTTCACGAGCTTGTTAAATATTCGCTTTGAGCGCTTAAATAGTGACAGCAAATGGGCAGAATGAAAAGCACCGTTTGAGCGGTGCGAGGTACAGTTAGCAGCCCGAACACACGCACACAGGAAGAAGTGCACCGCACAGCGCACGTATTCTTTTGTAAACTTTATTATTTCGTGTTAAAAGTAAATAAACTTATGCGGGTCTTCCTCGCACCACCACCCACAGCCTCCCCACCTCTTTCCCCCTCCCTCTCTCGCTCGCTTTCATTGCCTCCCTTTGCCCCCCTCGCGCTATCTGTGTAAGTATCCACACTTAAGTGAAATACTAGACGGGGGACACAAAGCTCACACATGTGTTTCAATAAGTATGTGGGCTCTGTGCGGGTTGGGGGGGAGTGTTTGCATTGTTTGCCATTTGCGGTAGCTTTGCCTTTGCCGCTGCTGTCAGCCAGCCAGTCCAAATTGAAATTGGACATTAGACGTACACACAACGACAGAACAAAATGGCAGCTGCCGCGACTCTGTTGACAACTACAACAGCAACAACTGCAACAACTTTCTGTACGCCTCGCCTCCACGTCCTGCCGCACTCATTGTGAATGACAACGCCCCTGGTACGTGATTTCATTTCCGTTTGCCTTTGTGCAGCGCACCTCGCAACTGCCAACTTCGTCGAGTCGCTTCGAGTCTGGAGTTCTCGACACTCCTTCGCTCCGCTTATTTCTCTTCTTCTTTTTTTTTGGGCAAGAGGGGTCGCTTTGAATGCTAAAAAGTCCAAATTCTGACTAACTGTAACTGTAGGTATATATACATATACAGCTGCACTTGTCTTTTATCTGTGGCAGGGGCGAGTGCACATTTTACTGTGCATGCGTGTCGTTTCATTAAGAATTTTGCGCTTGTCTGGTTGGCTAGCTCACTTTCTGGCAGGTGGCTCCACCTACCGCACACAACACGAACTACACATTTTACGCGCCTCTTAAGTTGAATTACGAGTGTGCGTATGCTTGAAAGAGTGTAAGTGTAACAATTAGTTTTTAGTATATATAAGAAGGTTTTAGAATTTCCAATATTCATAAATTATATTCTAAACAGTTTCGAAAATTAGCTTATCGATATCGCTTTTGTAAGCTGGATCAAATTAAACTTCAATTATGTTTAGAAAATCTGAAAAATACAATATTAAAAGTAAAATATACAAATACAAAGATATATTTGCAAAATTAAATTATATGCCCTTTATAGGAATGGGTGCAGAGTATAAAAGACGGCCAACTAGGTGACATCATGTGCTAATGAAGCAGAAATGTGGTCATTTGTATTGTGTAAACTTAATTATAATATGGCATCTGTATGTATAAGCATAATTATAACTCTATAAATCATAACTCATTTGTATGCGAACATTTGGGTCCAAGCAAATCGGAATACAATAAAAACAGATCACATAATAAAGAAACATATTGTATATCAGACAGACTTAGTTTTTGTTATAATCAAAAGTATAACAAGAAGATAATCAACAGGTTAAATCGCCACCCGCAGTTGCTCAGAACTGGCTGTAAACTGAATTAATTGATTAGCATTAACATGAATTATCATTTACATAAATTCATAAGCGAATCTTAATTACAACTAATGAACGAAATGGCAAAACAAAACGGCCAAGAAAGCGAACAAGAAGCCAAAAAGGGAGACGCCAAACGCACAGTGTTCGCAGACAGACGACGCTTGAGTAAAATTTAAATTTCAAAGTCAAGGCCAAGAGCTGGGGATAATTAGCCCTGGCTTCGCCGTGGCGCTTCGCAATGGCCACGCAAATGGGCAATAAAAATATGCATAAATTAACGAAAAAAAACGAAGAAAAAAAACCAACAAATAGTAGTAATAATAAAAATAAAACTAGTTAGTTTGGTATGACTAAAACAAAAGAGCGTCAAATTGCGGCATAATTGCATTAGCTGCGCTTGAATAAAGAAATATTTAAAATACCTTTGTGTCGCCAAATGCTGCATTTGAGAAAAGTGGGACAAAGCTGAGCCGAGTAACTGTGCAGATCGGATTGCGGGCAGAGCGATCCGCAACGGAAGCCAAGCGATGCAAATCGTTGCCCATAAATTGGTGGCCAAAACGATCGACATTTACATACGCGATTGTACGAGAAATGGGAAGCAAACAAAACGCTGAAAATTTAAAATTTGGTAGCTGCACATAAAATTAACAACAAGTTTTTTAATTCGCTTGGGCCATGAATCTGTTTGTCTGCCGGCTGTTTGACTTGCGTCTCTTGTTTGCGAATGATCCAACCACGAGCATAGTCGCAGCCCCGGGTCCGCTGGATAATAAATCTGCTGGCCAATATTTGGACAGCGCTGGTAACATGGCGAAAATTAAACAGCAATGTTCATGATAAACTGCCTGATAAATTTAATTTGTAGTTGCAATTTAATACTCAACACAACTCATCGCCAGCAAATTAAAATATCACCATAAATAATGGGCAATATTGCAAAGAATAATGAAGCGTTCCGAGCTTTATGAGGAAACAATTTATGGCACAATACACGGCCAAAGCGTTAAATTCTATTTCAGATTGCTTAATTTAAATTTAAACAACTTTTATATTTAAATATTTAAAATTGTTTTCGACTTCTTTGATGTAACTTCCGCGTTTGCTATCCTTATGGTCCATAATTTATCATAACAAATCTCGTTTTGATCAAAAAGCGGAAGTTTGAAATGAATCTTTGAGATTTGTATAACAATGCTGAAATTGATTTAAAATATATCTGAATTGCTTAATATGTTCATTTTATTTTTCTAGAGGTTAATAAATACCTTTGAGCTGTATCCAATAACAACTTTTAGCATAATTCAAAACCTTTCTTTATTAATCAAAATCGTTTTTGGGTATAAAAATAAATCGTTGATGTAGCACATCAATTAAAATTCTATAAGTTTTTTCGATGAACTGCTAAGGCGATTAAGACAATGCGGCTAACTGTTAGCAACCTTCAAGAAGCTGTCAAAAGCGGCGCCCATTTCAATTTTTAGAAGTCACGTCAATAGCCAGACCCAAATCTAAAAAACATCCATACTGCCTGAACAAATGGAACTGGTTTTGTTAATATTAATGGCCAAGGGCCTTAGCCAACAAATCACATGGTATGCGTATATATATACAATTTAATGGCGTAAATCTTTTAATTGGCTTGCAAAAAATTAATAAATATAAACATGAAGTTTGGGAAAGTATAGCAAACTCCTGGATAAGCTGTTTAAAAGCTGTCCAAAATAGTCAATAAACAACTAATAAAACTAGTTCTATCAAGAGATCGTCTGGAAATTAAAATAAAACTATATATTTGTAGAATTTTTATAGAGAACAACGAACTGTCGAGTGACCATAAAAAATGTATAATAATAAACCCGTTTTTTATCAGCTTGGCAAATTTCCGGCTCGACCCGAGACATGTGCCAAAAATAAAATCGGCCATACAAATACCAAACATAAACAAAAACTTAAACAAATAAAAATATAAATTTTAAGCCAATTTCCCGTTAACGGCTGTTCTCGTTGATATCCTATATCAGCATTTAAAATCAATTTGATGATAAATGAATAACAAATTCAATGGCCAACAAGTTGCGATCGTCAGTTGAGTCCATCACTCAATTGATCGGTACCCAAAGACAACTCAGTTAGCGCGTCTTAATGAGTATTTCCATATTGAATACTCAATATACAATTTTTGTGAATTTGGCTACACCTAAGCAAACATCATCATGATCAGGTTTTAGGCGCTCGCTTGGAGCATTTTTGAACACCCGCCTCTCATCGATGGATAGTATAAATAGTTTTGGCCCAGCCCCAAACAGACAGAAGCTATTCAAACGCTTGTGGAGTAAGAGTCAACTAATCAGCGAAATGGTAAGCCCCAAATGCTGGAGTCCAATCTGCAGAGCATCGATTTTAATTGCGATTTCTTGTGCAGAAATTCCTGGTCGTTGCCGTTGCCTTCCTGGCCTGCGCCAGTGCCGATGTGTCCCATCTGGGTTCGGGCTACAACTATCAGGCGCCCGCACCTGCTCCGGTTTACCAGCCAGCACCTGCTCCCGTTTACCAGCCAGCACCTGCTCCCGTTTACCAGCCAGCACCTGCTCCGGTTTACCAGCCAGCGCCCGCTCCAGTTTACCAGCCAGCGCCCGCTCCCATCCAACAGCAGATTCCCGCTCCCGCACCCGTCTACCAGCCCGCACCTGCTCCCGTGCGCGTTGAGGCTCCTGCTCCAGTGAACACCTACATTCCTCCTGCACCAGTGTCGATCCCTGCTCCAGTGTCGATCCCTGCTCCAGTGTCGATCCCAGCTCCAGTGTCGATCCCTGCTCCGGCGCCAGTCTACCAGCCCGCACCCGCTCCAATTCAGTACTCCGCTCCCGCACCCGCTCCAGTCTACCAGAGCGCACCGGCGCCCGCCCTCCAGTCGCAGCAGGTGCTCGAGGAGATCGAGCAGCCCTCCGCCGATGGCTACCGCTACAGGACCGTGCGTCGTCGCGTCTACCGTCACCGCTTCTAAGTCTCCAATCCCCCAACGAATTTCCTATAGAATATCAATAAAAGAAAAGAAAAACTGAAACTTTACCAAATTGTTTTCCAATCAAATTGCCAGCCCGGCCGCACTCAATCAGCAACAGTCCCAATCAGCGGCTGTAGCCGGCATCCAACGGCAGCCTCAAGTTTATGGACACTTCAAGGCGAGCCTCTCTCTCTCTCTCATTTTCTCTCTCTATCCCTTCCTCTGTTGGCCAGGAGTCGACCGGCATCCATTTAAGTTGGAAATTTATGAAAGCCAAATGCATGCTTGAGAGAAAAGAGAAATCAACTTAGTATCCGCATCGGCATCGGCATCGGCAGACAGATAGCTGGAGACGAAGTCAAGGAGTTGCAGGAGCAGAGGATGCTGCCACGCCCACTCCCCAAGGAGTCGCCGCAGCGCATTTGGCATGCACTCACATTTATCACGAAATTTATGGGCTGGAATGAGCTTTGATGATGTGGAAATTTTTCTCGTTAGATTCAAAAGTTTCGCCCACGACGACGACCACGCCCACACCAACGAGCACGGCCGCCCTCTACATTGGCCTCATCAGAGCAGTGACCACTTGTGGCTGCGCTAACAAGTGCCAGGACACAGGACACAGGACACGGGACACAGGACACGGGACACGGAACATGGGACCACGACATCGAGGAAAGAAAAATTAACAAGAAAATGCGATGACATCGTCGACGTCTTTACGATTTGATTAGGGAAATGTCTGCAACGACGCGTTGCCTCCAATGGATTTCACCAGCCAGTTGATGACCCGGCTCAGGTTCTATCCTGCAGGGTTCGAATATCGGCTTTAAAGCGTTGCCACAAAAGCCACACGCACATTACACGGCGCATACTAATTAAAAAAGAGCGAAAATAAAAACTATTCTAGTTGGGAGTGCATGACTTCCAAACACCCTGTGCATTGTTTTTCCATTTAATTTCAGAAATATTTATTATTATATTATCTTCGATATTTATCAATTTAATTAAAGCTGAAGATTATATAAAAATGTTTATTGAATTTCAGATTTTTTATTTTGATATAGATTACATTTAATCGTGCCACTGCAATATACCTCATTTACGCAATTCGTAGCTACAGGGTATGGCAACAAAAAGCTGCCAAATTAATTACGTAATTAAAACAAATCATTTTTTGCTGCGCCTAGCCATAGCAACCGCATAGTGACTAGGACAAAGGACATGCGGCGGCATTGTAGGCCGGAGGAGCGCCAGTTCGCTGGTCCAGACCTGATTTTGTTAATTGCATTTTGGTCAAATATTGGCAGCTTAATTAAATGAATTAAAATTCGTTTACGCTTTGATGCGCTCAAACTGGAAAGAGCTGGGTAAGGCTTACTACACACATATCGAGAGAAGTATTCGAGCTGGATATTGTGGAAATTGCATTGGTCTATTTTGACAGGCAATTACAATTTATAGACCATTGAACTTGACCACACTAATCAGTTGGCATTCGTTACTGGAATGTTGCGGTGCGCTTAAAAAAAATGGCAATAATATAAAAATATAAAAAATGCAATCGGTTTGATATTTAAGAACAACAAGCTTTTCAGCTATTACTTGAAAAGAAATTAAAGCCCATTTAATCCATTATTACAAAGTTTAAATAATATTTAATTCTATTAAAAAAAGTAATTGCTTATAAGACAAAATTTATGTTATTTGTTTTAAATTGATTATAACTAAAACCGAATTATATGTATAAAATAAGATAATAATTTAATAAGAAATATATAATTTATCTTTTTTAGTTATTTTATTTAAACTGAGTTTTATTTAACTAAAGTTGATATATTCTTTTACCTAGACAACTAGAGATAGAAATAAATGAATAAGATTTGCAACACTTTTTATCTGGCAGTCACAAAATACACACACAAAATACACACACACATTCGCATTCGCACAAAAAAGACAAACTAAACAGCAGCAGCGATTAGTGGCGCTTAAATCCGAACAATCTGCCCGGAATTGAGCAATGTGCAATTTTCAGCCTCATTGCACTTTGCTCACCAGCTGAGCTGTCGCTGGGCAAATAAAAGGCCCGGCAGGGGGCAGATGCAGCGGAGACAGAGGACAGAGGAGAGGTGGTGCAGCGGCGGCGGTGGTTGAAAACAATTGACAGTTGGCTGCATTTGCAACCGCACTTAATTAGCAGTTAATGATGCTGATTAACACGCATTATGGCCAGGCTATACATCCCCCCAATCCACCAATCACCTTTTTTCCCCATCTCAGTTCGAGCTGTCCAGGTGTGCAATGTGTAATCAATGCTTTAGGCGCCATGGATTACAAAATAATCGCGCGGCAGACAAGCCCGAAAGTATGCAAAAGAAACGGAAACCAAAAAATAAGCTGCAAAAAAAGTGAAAATGCGGCGCATATAAAAACTGATGAGGCCTATAGAGGCAGCGGGCAGGGCGGGCGGACGAGCTTACGGCGGTATCCAGTATACACACACATACACTCGCACACTAACACACACACACACTCACACACACAATATTGACAGTATCTGCGTAATTATATCAGCAGTGGCAGCCGCACGGCCACTGAAATATGCAATGTTGACTGCCTTCATTTATTTTTACTGTTACTGCATATTGGGGCGGCGAATCGAAGTGCGGCAGTTCGGTGCCTGTTTCACACCTGTACATGGCCAGTTGAATTGCACCCAACCCCACTGCAGACCGAACGGCAGTTGCACTTCATTTGCAGCATTAATTTGTCGCGCGTTGATTTATCTTGCGAAATATACAGAATTACGAGTTTACAACACGGCCCCAGTTTGAGAGGGGAGTTTGGTTGAATTTATGATCTGGCAGTCGCCGGGCATTAAAAAAAATGTGAAAATCGATTGTTAAGCGTTGGCAGCTGCTGGCAGCTCTCTCGTCCCCGGGTCGGGACCTTTGTTCAGTTGAATGCAATTTAAAATATTAATTAACAGCTTTGGAACTATTCAGTTCTGAATGGGAGCTTAACAGTGAAGGTCGATAGGTCAACAATATCACGGACTAAAATTCAATTGATTTGAAGACATCAGCAGGCAAAGCAGGAAGCTCAGGTATAAACATAAAATATGTATTCGCATTCGCATTCGAATGTGAAGCAAAGCAAATAATTAATCGACAGAGGCGTTAATCAAACGAAACTGTGCGTCGCAAATATGTAAATGAACTGGTAAACGCACGTTTGATTACAGATAAATATTTGTTATTTAAAAAAAAAAGAAGGGAGGCACTTAATGATTATTTAGTTAATGTGTAGAACAGGCAGGAGCTGGTATAGATAAATATTATAGATATATTTATAGATAAATATTAACTTAAGATATTAACAAAATATAGTTTTTAAAAATTGCGTCATTAAGTCAATTATTAATTTTACAACGTACAACATAAACTAAAGTATAAAACAATATTATTTTTTAATAAATAATTAATTATGCATTATCATAGATTCTCTAGTTGAAAGAAAGCGATCCAGCTTAAAATAAAACCTAACCAATTGATTAAAATTTTTATTGACTCACTTACTCATGAACTGAACTAGTAGTTTTAAAATTTTGTTTAACAATATTCATTCAAAAGAACTATTTTCGATTATTCATTGCAATTGTTTTCAGTAATAGCTTTTAAACATTTCTTGCCAAACTGATTAAGCTACAGCCACAAAAGTTTCATTCTTCTTCTTCTTCATTTTCTTGATTCCATCATCTTCAACCCCAATCAGTTTCATAGCAATGGGGAAAAGCAAACTTTATTTTTATTTATTTTTTTGTTTTTTTTTTTTTTGTTAAACCATACAAATTTGTAATTCCAACAATATTGCTTTGTTATTCTTTGAAGCACTCAATTCGCATGCAATATTGCGAGTGTTATTTTTGTTGAGCAAACCCTTCAATAGTTGTGCGCCGTCAATTTTTATACATTGCAGTGCAGAATGCGTTGCAGCTTCAGCTATTAACGGACAAACAACTAAATTACGTATACGCAATGTTGCGTGACGTGCCGCAGCAACAAATGCATGTGTGCGTGCGTGTGTGTGTGTCTTTGTGTATGCGTGTGTGTGTGTGTGTTTGGGTGGGTTCAAAACATTTTGCAGTTTCAGTTTATTGGCGCTGCGAAAATAATGGAATTGTCAAAATAAAAGCGGGTTAAGTGCTTGTTTGCATAGCTTTTGTAGTTTTTGTTGAAAATATATTCGAATCACAATGGCGACACAACAACAACAACAACAATAACAACAATAGAGAGACGCCCAAATGTCTCAAATGCTTTTTGGCAAAACTGAAGCGTTGACAATCCAAAAAGTGGTTCATTGGCAATTTGTGTAATTAAAAGAGCGAGAAAAGCGTGTCCTTCACATTTTCACATACACACACGCATACAAGTCTTTCGCCCACTCACACACACACACACACGCACACCCATTTGGCGGCTAATTTGTTTTTCATACTGACACATGGGGCGAGAGACTGGCGTCGGTCACACTGGCGACACGCTCAACTTTTGACCTGCTGCTATTCACATCGTTAGCTACGAATTTGTATCTGTATCTATCGCATACAAAGCATCTCAGAGCCATAAAACGACTAAAGCAACAACAAAAACCAAACAAACAATGGGCGAGACAAATTTGGCAAGACTCATCGCGTCTCTCGTCCGTAGTACGAGTCTTTTTCTAAAGACACTGGTCCGCCTTATCAAAGCTAATTAAGCAAACTAATCACAACAACTTTTGGCTTGGCCCATCAACTCAACTCAGCTCAGCTCAGCTTGGCTCAGCTTGACTTGGCTGAGCGCAGTAGTTGACTTTGGTAGAAAATAAAGCATTTATGTTTTATGCAAATTACATTTAAAATCAAGCAATAGCAAACAAGTGAGAATCGCACCAAAAAATTGAGCAAAGCCGACTTTAAAATGTGCTGCAAACGCATATTCTATTCAATATGTAATATAATTTATATAGTAAATATAAATATGCTATATTTGAAATTATTGTTAATTGTTTATAATTTAAAAATAAAATAGTGTGATGAATAAGGAGGAAAGATTTAATAGTAATAAATATTATGATACAAAAAAATACTACTCAGATAAAAACACGGCTTTATTTATTTATAATCTATAGTTTTAACCTGCTGCGTAAATACCGATAAAAACATGTTTCTTTTGATAGCATTACTATAAAAAGATAATATAATATTGCAAAAATTGAAATTGATAAAATAAACTTCAAAATTCAATTACTCCTGTTTGTTTTGTATAGTGTATTGTCTATGAACCAAACAATCGGCAATAATCGGAAGCAATCATTCGTTTGAATATGAACTTTTGTTTCTTAAACATATGCAATATTAGCTATTGTCTGGCCCCGCCAATTCCATGGCATACCCTACACTCCATTAGTTTTTGGGTAACCAGCTGTTGACAATAAAATTCTGGTTTCTGGCATATTAAGAGCCTATAATTTGCGCAATTCCTCATCGCGTTCATCTTCGGACTGGGCACCGCTCTCGGTTTCATATAAATACTCCCGCCTCGGGCTGTTCAAGACATACTAGCAATCGAAACGTTCCGAGTAACACGCTCAAAATGGTAGGTGCACCGTTGAGAGCAGCATCCTCGAGCGGGACAGCAGCGGACTTTGCTGAACGGGACTAATCCTTTCGAATTTATCTTGCAGAAACTTCTTGTTGTCGCCGTTGCTCTTTTGGCCGTTGCCCACGCCGATGTTTCCCACCTGTCGGGCTACAACTACGCCCCAGTGGCACCAGCCCCGGCTCCTCTGCCCGTGAAGGTTGCCCCAGCACCGTTGCCGGTGAACACCTACATTCCTCCCGCACCGGTCGATGTGCCCGCCCCAGCTCCCATCCCAATTGAGGTGCCCGCTCCAGCTCCAGTGCCCATTGCTCCCGCTCCAGCCCCAGTCAACCAGTACATTCCACCTGCGGCCCCCGCCCCGGCTCCCATCCGTGTTGCGCCCGCTCCAGTTCCAGCTCCAGTTCCCATTGCTCCCGCTCCAGCTCCAGTCAACCAGTACATCCCACCAGCTGCCCCCGCCCCAGCTCCCATCCGTGTTGCCCCCGCACCAGTTCTGGCTCCCCAGCCCGTTCTCGAGGAGATCGAGCCCATCTCCGCCGATGGTTACCGTTACAAGACCGTGCGCCGCGTGATCCGTCGCCGTATTTAAGCAGTTATCGATGCTTAACTTTTTGGCGATGACAAGAAGTTGATTTTATAAATAAAAGAAAATATTAAGTTTAAAAAAAAAATTACAAGAAACATTTTGCTTTTATGAACAAATGGGAAATAATTTAACTTCGCAACAGCTTAAAAGCTGTAGAGATAAATTATAAAAAAAGCGTGCATAAATCATACGCAATTGACTAGAAGATACCCTGTAGCCAAAGGTTTCTATTAGATAAAGTTGTTTCTGTGTTTGCTATTTACACGTTTTATAAATAATATTAAAAATCAAGGTTTTATTTTAAGCAAAATATGCGGATATAGTTAATTCAGAGTTCAGAGTTCAGTGAGACACAACGAAAAAAAATCAAAATAAACAACGTTTTACGTATCTGCTTGGCCAATTTAATATCCAGTTTTTAAGAACAGCGTAACTCGGATGTGGATTCATAAATTATACAATTTATGAGTTAAAAGAGATGTTGCCTTCAGTCCGCTGAATAAACTTGCACAATTAGTACAGGGAAGAATTTTAACTAGGAAATCTTTTATAAGCTTGTTAAGAATGCACATTTAGAATAAAAACACGAAATTGATTGCGACTGAATTAAAATAGACAAACCAAAATTTAAAATTGTGATCTAATTATGCAGCTGAAAGCATTCAAGAGATAATCGTGTTTTATTTCCTTATTGCGAAGATTTAAGACGCACTTTCATTATGTAAGAAATAAATCCCAATTGATATTTATTTTATGCAAACATCTGGGAACCAAATTCTGTTTAATATGCGGAGCATTTGCTGGGAAATAAAATTAGGCAAATGCGATTCTTGGCTATTAACTAACTGGCCAGCTCAGAAATAGCCATAATTAAGAGAGAGAAAAACAGAAAATAGCAAATTGGTATTAATTTCGGAATAAACTCTTAATGATGCCATAGGCTGAAAGCTCGTTTGCTGATCATAAATCAAACAAAGCTGTGTGCTGAAAAAACATAAAAAAATACTATTAAAAAATGTAAAAAAAAAACACACAAGAAATATTGTAAACTAATGCCATTATAAACAGTAATAATAAACATAAAAGAATAAAACTAATGCTTTAATACTATTAGGATTGACCTTAAACATAACCATAACAAATTTGTTTAATATCATAATCAGAATTGGGAAATGGACTATTATTGACTAGAAAAAAAAATATATTAAAAATACTTTACAGATTGTTTTAATTAAAATACTTATTGAATAAAAAAAAGTGAAATGGAAACAGTTATAAGAATTGTTCAGTTATATTATTGCAGCTTATTTCCAAACTAATTTGTAAGTACATCTTTAATCTCAAATAAAGTATATAAATTTTTAAGTCAATTTTAATGGGGACTCAACCACCTTTTATACTTCATATCTGAAATCAAACCTTTTAGTGTCTATCGAAATTCGCCTATGTGCGGAGACCTTAAAACAGGAAGAGGCAAAATTATTTTGCTTTTTTATGCAGATAATTCGACTAATAACCATAACCATAACAAAGCCAATATGCCAAAAACAAGATAAATATGTATTGACAAAATGAAAATGAAGAAGAAGAAAAACACAACGCTAATAGTGCGAGTGACCCACGAACATACATCAAACTAAAAATGCCCCAAAGCGCCAAAAAAAATAGTAATATCAGAGACCCCATCAAAGCCAAAGTCAAACAAAAAGAAAAACAATAACTAACGATATTCATATGTTAATGGTTAAAAACCAAAAACATAACATAAAAAATGTATTTTGATCTAATTAAAGAAGCTTTCGGTCGCCGCAGCTGACCCCACTCAAAGCCGCGCAATGCTTCATTGCATTGTGTTGAGGTGTCCGGCGAGGAGCACGAAACCCGTCCAACCACTTGGCATTGGGCGCCACTCTTCCGATCCACAGCACTTGAGGGCACACAGATAGCGTGGCATCACGCAATTAATTTGATGCTGCAGCGACTTTTGCTGCTGCTGCTGCTGCTGACCCGCGGTTCAACTATGGGCTATAAAAACCGCAGCAAGCTAAGAGTTCAGCAGCACACAGCGACTTGTGATCCGAGCAGCAACAACAGCAACTCAGCATGGTAAGTTGCAGCAGCGGATCATTAAAGGACTACCGAACTAAGACTAAAAGAAAACTTTACCGTTTTATCGATTCACAGAAATTCCTGATCATTGCCGTTGCCTTTTTGGCCTGCGCCTTGGCAGATGTCTCGGAACTGGCCGACCAGGGCTACAATTACCCGCAGCCAGCGCCGCCAGCGCCTGCACCGGCGTACATTCCCCCACCACCGCCACCACCACCACCAGCACCCAAGAACACCTACATTCCCCCTCCCCC